>JAAXYX010000309.1:0-45151 GCA_036851915.1 Ptenothrix huangshanensis
CATAGAATTATTCTAAAAATCGGAAGTCGAACTTTATTTTTTGTTGCGTAAATGAATGGCGAAGGTTTTACAAAATCAGTTTATTGGGTGCGCCCAAAAATTTGCTTTGTAAATGCAAAAATGTAAAAATTGCTATAGTAATTTTTACAAAACTACAATTCTACAAAACTACATCGGATTTACAGCGACCAGGGTATACCTCTAATATTTTGTATTTCATAATTAAAATGTATTGATTCAGGAATGTGTAAGGCAGCGAGCGATAGCATCCGTTAGAGCTGTCAGAGACGTTACATTCGATGAAGCAGCGGATGCTGTTGATTCAGTTTTCTTAAAGTGTTATAATGATTTGGAGCCTCTCGGTCGTCGTATACGTCGTAATTCAGATCATATGGAAAAAGCCTATATGGATCGAATTAATATGGGTTATGATTAGCTGCAAAAGTTGAATATTTATCTACCTAGTTATTACTTATTACTATATAGTCATCGCAGCTTTGTACAAGAGTACCCACAGGAATGATCTTTATAAAAGCAACAGTGGTAGTCAATTAATATTTAACGTAATGCTTATATAGCTGTTGAGTTTGTTACACGTTTGGAAAATAGACCATGCGTTACCATTGTGAGAATTAAAAGAAGTTTTGCGTAAATGTGCGCAGATTTTAATGGCGTTATTGTCCGTACTGTATTTTATTTCTTGGAGATCCTGGTTCCTTGATCACAGCCATCAGAAACCATTGCATTACAGGTTTATTTTTTATTAGGCACCTTGCAATATTTACTTTCTCAAGCCTAGAATAAAACACTAGAAGTCGCCGAAATTCGCAGTTGTATTGTACCTATATTAGAAAACAAGGAGAAACAAAGGGATCCCCGAATAACCGAACAGAAATATGAGCGCTGGAGCCACATACATAGGCTAATTTCCAGGCAAACCTGACTTCCGCTTCCGCGGGAAACTCAAAATTGGCATTTTTTTGGCATTTGGGTCGTGATTTATTGCATGCTGCAGCTGCACCGAAAATGATCTCAGAGTATTGGTCAATTTTTGGAACCGGAGTTCCAGTAGAGTGGCTTTTTTCGAAAGCATGTAACATTTGACACTAAAAACTATGCTTTATGAAGCCCTAAACAATGAAAAAATATATGCTGTCAGATATGTAATTATAAAGCATTTGGGTTTGCAGCTAGTAAACGTTTATTTATTTATTATACCCGTCAGGTCTGGGTACGTCGGTATTCCTACAGTCTACGCTTACACTACCCCCGGCTTCAGTGCAATTTTATCTTGACTATTACATACATCCTTGTACTGTCACGAATCAACTTACTGCATACTACTTACCGTTCGTAAGTTATTTCTTTCCTAGATGGCCTCCTCTTGTAGGCTAGTCAAAAGTAAAGGTAATACGTTTCACCGTTTCAAGCTGATCACGAATCATTCAACATTGCGTCAATTTTGCTACGCAATTTTTCGTGTAAAATAGTATCTACATAGGTATTTATTGTAATGACAATTAACAGTTAATTCATTCTGTGTCTCATAATGTTTTTAATTTCACACGGTTTTTACGATATTGCTATTTTTTCAATGAGCAATTTCATAGCTCTTTAGAAACTCCGGGCTTTATTATATCTCAGCATGAATCTCAAATCTCAAATTTTTAAATGAAAGCATGGATTTTGATAATTGCCGCCACCTCAGACCACTCAGTGCTATTTTATGTTTTTATTTACGATCCCAAACTCTGAAGACGAGACAAAGAACTGAGAACCGGTGTACGAGTAACTGAGAAAAGAGAGATTGCTTTCTACTAAGATATTATTTTATGGATCATTTTAATAAAGGCATCTTGATATAGGTAGGATACTAACGGTGAGATAAGAATTTCAAGCTATAGGAATATTTTCATTATTATCATGTATGGTTTGCAGATAGGATCGTGTTGTTGTTGATTTCTGTTGATTTTGAACGGTTCTTATTCTTAAATAAAAATTTAAAGCATATGGTGCTCTTAAACGAGACTTGCTTGATTAAATAAATAAACATTAAATACTACATTAAAGTAAATATTCTTGGAATATACTATTTCAAAATCCTCAACTGGATACATCACGCCTTATTTTTCATTAGGTAGTAGTACTGGTAGTAGCTTAAATGATTTGGTCTAAGCGTATATGTAAAATATATAAATTCAAAATCAATAGTAGTTAAATATGTATAAGAAAACAATAGACGGAGCAAACAGTATTTCTTCCCTTCCAACAAGGAAATTTGTTTTGGTAGTTACATATTTTTTTTTTTGCAAAGTTGGCAACGACAGCTAATAACGAACACATTATTTTCATTCCATAATAATGAGTTTCAGAGGAGCAGTTATGTAGATACATATGAATTTGTAGAGCACAAGGAATCGAATGAGCTATCTATACCGTTCAACGTTGCATCAAACCCTACTCAATCAGTTGTCTAAAAGTGTAGCGTAACTATTCAAAAGACTGGAAAGAATGCATCCAAAGTTGTCGAAATGAGGTACATATTCGTAGTGTATTAAGTTAACGTGATTGTGGCAAGGGAAAAAAGTCTTTCCGTAGCTTTGAATGAAAGGCTGGAAAAATCTTTTGTGAGCTTTAAATGATACGCATAAATCGATTTGACCAAAGTGCATTTTCTCATGTTCCCTCTTACTCTCCCTATTCATTAGAAAAGTCTTTGGAAGTAGTGCTTGTGCTTTAGATATTAGAAAGAGATAATAAGTTTCTCTTTTTGTCGTTCAAGCTGGGAATAATAAGATGTCTGTAGTCTGTAGTGTTTCGGTAGGTAGCATATCCCCTCGATGGATATGGATGCAGTTCATTCCTTCTCTTCGCGTCTTGCCACAGGAGAACGGAGGAGTAACGGAGGGACTTTGTTGCCCATGCTGAAATAATTGAAATAATATCATTGGATGATACAGATAACCACGAATTCAACTCCAACATTTTCACTATTCAGAATCAATTAGGCATGTAAGCGGCTTGCTCCGCTTCATTGGACCCATACTTATTTCACTACGCTCATCGAGGTATCCTAACCATAATCTTAGAATTGAAAATCTCCTCCAAGTTCAACCATTCTGTCCTTTGTCATCCTTGCAGATTAATAGCTAGGCATCTCCTTACTGCCACAATCATTAATCTCTGAATTTCTTCACTACGCTACGATGCGTAAGACCGTGGCTGTAGCAGAGGCATCCCAAATAAATATCTACTTTACTATTTCTCCAGACTTCTACAGGATGCATACCTGGCATCGTAAAATTCCGCAATCATTCATCTGACACACGTTTATATTTCTGGGATTTTTAAACTACTAATCCTAAGCTTCATCCGTCATCACTTAAACCTTTTAGCAGTGACTTTTGACATGTTTTTTATTAGGCCAGTTTTGATTCCTTCTCTATATGTAAAAATTACATGTCATTTCAGCTATGAAGATGAAATTTGCCTACTTTTGTTGTACATGTCGAATTACTATTACGAGTTGAGAAATGAGAAACTTGATTTGTAATCATAAATATGTGTTTTCGGGTAATTATAAACATGACAAAGCTCCAGTGCTCCAAAAGTAAAAGTACTACTGAAATTTCCAGTGTGTATCTGTAAATGCTACTTATTAATTACTTGAAGTGAAGGAATCAATCGGAGCAATCATATCTCCAGAATACTTTTATCCCTGACCAAGCAGCTCAGCCGTTGCTGTCAGTGTCAGCATGCACATGTAATCACCCAGGAAGAGGAATGTGCGAAGAGGCGGGAATACTACAGCAACAGCGCTCAAGTCCGAAAATGCAAAGCGGACAATCTCCATATAAACTGCACTACTTACTACTACAGTAGACTACTACAGAATGCTTTTGAGACTTTTTGCATTGAGTTTGATGGAAGCGGAGTGGAACCTTGTTGATTGTTGATAAAAGTGTCTGCACCTTGGAATGACGATATAAAAGTAGGTGCATTAGTAGTGAATTCCTCTTAAACGATGCTATATGTGTCAAATAATTTCTGTTTAAATATGAATTATATGGAATTGTAACGTAGCGTTTAGTCGGTGCACGGTGCTACAGGAAAGGAAAGCAGTCACACTATAGTATAGTCATGTATACATTGCGAGCCCAAGCCGAAATGATAATAGGAATAGGAAGAGCACATGGGCATGGGGAAGTAAACATTGGATGTTTTGCTCGGTGGGAATGATTGAGAAGGGGAAAGGTAATGATGTGAGTTCTGATCTCGTAGAAGTGGTCACAATAATACCATTACGCTTACCATTCGAGTGATTATTTGGAAGACGATGATAAGGAAGTTGGCATCACATCAGCGTTGACACAATTTTTTCCATTTAACCGGAATAGTATGATATACCCTTGTCGGTGTCCTTGTCATATTTTCTCCCTCTCTCCTTCGCGTCACATATGGGTGGGGGAAAGCTGCGAGATATTATTCCTTGCATTCAAAGCTCCTTTTCCAGACTCATGCACCGACTAGATAGATACCTACTCTCTTCCTCTTTCTCTCCTGTATAGCAACCAGACTGCTGGTTCTGATGGAACCAGAACCAGGAACCAACTCTACACTTATAGGTAAGTATGTATAGCCTTTCCCTTAAAATGCTCATCCTTCCACGTTCTATGTAGTTGTAACGTAACACACTCTACACACATGTATTATGTGAGGCCTCCAGAGTCTACGGTTGATAATTCATACCCGCCTCATATGTATATTCACATGGTATCTATCGACCGTGTCGTAGTTCCTTCCTTCGGCTGCAGCTTCACCAAAAGTCAGAGCAGGAAGGCTCGGGATGGCAATGGCAATAGCAATGGCAATGGTAAGGCTTACTCGTGTAAGGGTACATTGCTTGTGGGAATCTATATGACGGAGATGAAGTGCCGTAAGACGGCAATCAGCATCCGAGTGGAAATATGAAGATATAAAAGGTTCGGGCCGAAAAGTCTAACAAATCACATAAAATATTACAAGACAAGATGGGTTGTCGGTGTCCATCCGAGGGTAGAGAGCGAGAGAGAGAGAGAGAGCGAGAGAGAGACAGACACACAGACAGAAAAGAAAGGAAAATAAAAGTGGAGAAAGACTACAGCAAGTTTTTGAAGGAATAGCAGTCATAGGAGCCAAGAAGTAGGAAGTCAAGTCGACAAGTATCACTGCTGATAGCCACGGCAGCAGGAACAATTCCAGGTCCTGCAACACACTGCATCTAATACAGAACAGATATGATAATACGTGCAGTTTCTAGTGGAAGAGATAACACCCAAGAAGGACCAACCCATCAATGTCTCATGTCCGACTTACGTTAGTGTCTTAGCTCAGCTTCGGAGAGAAACCGATCCCGTAAGCCTTCATTGGCGTTGCATTCCATTGCATTCCATTCCATTGTATGCATTACGTACCTACACTACCGTATCAAAAATTAATATCTTGTTTTCCTCCAAATTCCCTCCCAACTCTGAATGTAGGAAACTTCCAAGAGTAAGCAACTGGGTAAAGTGGTCACTACCCCATTTTAGACTTGCTCAAGTGGAAAACTGCTCCAGTCCTTTCCCATCCCACGACAAGTATGTATGTACCTACCTACAAGCTGGACAAAGATTCTCTAAAATCATGCAAAATTATGCATGTGAAACTAATGTGCGCGTCAAAAGTAGCAGGTTTTCCGTATCCGGATAGGAGTTATGGTTACTATGAGTGTAGAATTAAAGTTAAAGCCATGCTCACACCCCCACCAGCATTTCAGATTTCGGTAGTGAAGAAGAAGACTATTGAATAATTACATATACCGGCAGTGCACCCTCCATGCACTTTCATCCCACCCTTTTCCTTCCTTCCATCATTTCCCATTCCTTTAGCCTTGGATTTTAAAAGTTGTACTAACGAGGAATTTGAAAAAAAGCTGCGGACTATTGATTAATCACAAATTATAAGCGCCTACTATTATTATTTCGTTATATAGTAACAATTAATGCCCTAGGATGTATCCTCATTTGACTTTGCACATTTAAACAGATATTTAAACAAAGTTCTGCCCGTTCTTCCTTTGTTGTAAAAATTCAGCCGAAAAATGCACGATAATTTTGCTCCTTGTTTTTAATTAGAAAATAATACTTGGCTTCAAACATGAATGGTAATGTTAAATTAATGGAGATGATAATCAAGAGATAGTTGATACTTACATACATACATAGGTATGTTTACCTAGCCTTTTGGACTGTCTGTTAATACCGTCACTTACCTTGCTAATCCTCAGTACAAAGCCCAGGACATTATCGGACTTAATTTGTTCATCAAATACCCATATGGTTTAGATCAAGGGCTAGTGTACACCCTAGGATCTAGCATTTCATAATTACATCACAAAGCATAATAGGACATCAAAGCACTTAGGTACGAAGGTAGCTTAGATTTGGTTTCCACCTTCATGGTTTTATTAATGGCAAATGGATACTCTACTTACTCATCACCACAAATCCTCATCCTCATTACGACCGGCTTCTAAATCAACGTTTCTTTCTCTCTCTCAGGGCTAAAAATAATCTTATTTCTACACAGGGTGAAATTTAGAGTTTACTACAGACTACAGCAAGGGTAGGGAAAAGGATTACGTATGCTATGAAGTAAATCCAAAGCCATTACCTATACCGAAACCACCGAGCTTTCACCCCGAAGGTGAAGGGGGTCAGTGTGAGTCATGAGTACATAAAGACTAGAGGAAATAAAATGTTGACCATGACCATGACCATGAACCTGAACAGGTTTTGGGGTAGGAGATTGGATTTAATCCCGAGTAACTACCGGATCACCCAGGATCATTTACATGGGGGAAGTGACTGGATTACAATATAACAATTTCATAGTTTTCAAACGACGTTTTTCTCATTATTTCCCCTAAACCAAAGTAAATTGAACAACTCTGAAGAGGAAAAGGAAAGAAAGGTAACGAGCGATCTCATCATCTTATCTCATAGTGTAATTAGCAAGTGAACTTATAGTCAGGTATCCATCCTTGCTTCCCACTCGGATGACTTTTATCTTGAGCAATGCTTAATAGAGAGGAGCCAAGCCAGGAAGTGGGTGGGAAGAATAGTATTAGTATGTACGAGAATTTGAAGCTGCTGACTAATAGCTTCCAAGCCAATGTGAAGGGAAAGGAGGATGTTCCATGCACATTTATATACGCGTTTAATGTGCTCGAGAAGGAAGGGGTTTCCATCAAAGCCATCCGCTTTGAATGAGGCACGGGTGCATATGAGTATTTAGAGTCCAGGTCTGGTTCTGGTTCTGGTGCTGGTTCTGGTTCTGGTTCTGGTTCTGGTTCTGGTGGCTGAAAACATGAGGTTTCTCCCAGCAACTTCTTTCTCATTCTTGTATTTTGCCTTCTTTCTCTCTCTCTCTCTCTCTCTCCACGCTTTCTTCCACATTCTTATCGTGAGCTCATATTATTTCACAGTCGGTTTTCTTCCTTGCATGCTACAGTTGCCGTTGCCGTTGCCATTGCCTGCCCACGCATTGTAGCTTCAAAGGGGAAGAGAAGAGTAAAGTAGCTTGTAGATATAAAACGCGGGCTAATGAATGTGAGCTGGAAACGACAATAAATTGTACAAGAGCAAAGTAATGAAAATTCCTCTTGCTGGATGTAGGTACACAAGTTGATTCGGTGGAGTGAGTCAGGAAGGAATATTAGAAACAGATAGACGGATAAATAGGTAAGGGGATAGACAGATGCAGTTCACTTCACCTTCACATAATAGCACATTACTCAACAGCGTAACATACACACACACAGACACCAAAGCGAAAGCCAAAGCCAAAGCCAAAGTCAACCGGTCGCCTCAATGGTATCAAATCAAAAGGCCAAACTTTGAGATCATACTAAAACAGTAGTGTGGGAATAAGAAAGAATTCTTTTCTCTATCATGTCGATGTCAATGCAAAATCTTGTACTAGGTAATTGTAATTTTAAAAATAAAGGGGGATAAGACTTACCTTGGTTGTTTTTGTGATGGTTGAAAGGTGATTATCGCAGTCTAATCACATGCAGATCGTGATTGTCCCTTTCGTGTTCCACTGATTGCAATTAATTCCTCAGCAGCGATAGCTCAAGTGCCATAATTCATAATTCCTCTTTGTCAAAAATCCCCATCTCTTCTCATCCATCATCCATCCTTTGAGAAAAGTTGGGGAATTTCAGAGTGTCGCTATCACTATTGGTACTCAAGAGGAAATTCATTCCAAGAGACTTGGAAGTTGGAAGTGGGAAGAAGGAAGAGTAATAAAAGTAATGGAAGGAACTACAGAGTACATAGAGATAGTTGGCAGTTGCCATAGTTGCTAGACCAATTTGCAATTCACGGCTAGTCTTTGTGATCCTGTGACAAAATATGGTATCCGTAAGTGCTAAGGTATGTGTTTGAGGAAGATGAAGCTTGGCGAATGAAACCACATGAACTACGACTAGGACGGGATGACGATGACATAGCATTGCATATTGCATTGCATGGGAAATAACGGCAAGAAGACAAGACTCAAACTCTTCCTGTCTCGGACCATTTCCTTTTACACGCTCCACTTCAAATTATGGACAGAGTTTATGGTAAATGTCTACGTCGACAATGTTTCACTAGTCATCCTTGGGATTTTATATTAGTCTGGACCACGTGACATGTCAATACTTACATGCTCAAGTTGGAATTGCTGATGCTGGACCTGGACACTTATGCTTTTTAATATGGACGAGGTAAGAAGCTTTTTGTATTTTTGTACTTGAGCAGTGAAGGAGACAGGTAATTACATCTTTTCTTCCTCTTCATTTAAAGAATCCAGACTAGAGGAGATTAATTCGTTAAATGTTTCAAGACCAGCTTGATTATAATTGAGCACGGAAAGGGAAATGGGTGTGTTGAAATGAAAAAAAGATTTATTTTGGAGGTGGAGGAGCAAGCAGCTGCAGACAGAGTGCCTACAAAGCTACTCCTCCCATTGTCAGAATTGCATCAATTGCCTCCCTTCTTATTGAATTTCTTAAACGAAGCCGGTGATTCGAGTCTGCCTCACATGACACCACATGACATGAACCGACTATTAGGGTAAAGTCAATGCAAGAGGCATTGGCTCGTGGATCATGCGATGGGAGTGTATAGGAGAGAACAAGAACCATTTCCACATCCAGTCTGTCCAGTCGTCCGGGCTTTTAGTCTGGATTTTCCTTTTCCTTTTCTTCTCCTTCTCTCCCACACAAGTCTGGTCCTGGTGCATGTGGAAAGTGATTAGCATGAGTATTAATTTGACCAATGTGTTTGCCTAAAAGATGTGTCGATGGGGGAAAGCAATTATTTTATTGAGACTTTAGCAGGGAAGCGAGACCGAGACCATACACCTACATACATAACCCCAATGAACCTTCTTGTTTAGAAACTCTCCTGGGAGAAAATGTGTCAGTGTAGAAAGAAAGGAAAATGTTGAGGAAGCTGCTGTAGAGCAATAAGACGTTGAGACAGTGGACCAGCATGCAGACGCTTTTTTCCTCCACTTTTTCTTCTGAATCGGTGTAGGTACGTATGTACCTATGTGGGGAAGGCAGGTGGATGGAGTTGGAGCAGGAGAGCATGTAGGCGGAGGAAGTGCATAGCTATAACTACATACATACATACCTATATGCATAAGGAAGACTGGGAGAGGAAGAGGAACCGACCAACTACATCAAAATGGTTCACTTGTTCTTGTTCTTGTTCTCGTTCTCGTTCCCGTTCTTCAGGAAGACATCAAGAGAGAAAGCTTTTATGAAATAATGGTTCTCTTTTTCTTTACGTGTGTTTCCGTGATAGAACTCGTAATCCGAGCAGTCACACATGCAGGCACGAATCTAAACAGGGGCGTGTAACATACATATTTCAGACTGCTTCCAAAAATCATACTGGGAAGGTAGGGAAAGTCTTTCTTTTCCATGTTGGCTCAACTCTTGCCATCATATCATCCCCATACTAACGTAACCTAAGACTTCTGGCTTCCAACACCAACACAGCAAACTACTAGTAATTCACCGCTATACACGTAGTCAAAAGAATCCACCTTTGCTTTATGTGCCCATACCTACTGCATACGTAGGTATACAAGGAATAGCATAGAGATATAAGTAAACCTCCACTCTGTATCTGTATTGTACCTACCTTATCCAGGGAATCCATCCGGAGAAAAATGAATATTTTCTCGCTCCTCTTTTACACATCCTCGTTCCCTCAATAAGATTCCATTCCATTCAAAAGATTACTACCATGTTCATTATCCTGTAATTAGTCAAGACTAGGCCACAATACAATCCATTTAGGTATCTAATCCAGAATAATTTAAACTTTGAATTAAATTTGTTTCATTTTTTTATACAGTGCCTGTTATGAAACACTTTGGAAATGCAATCCAGTTGTGCTTAAGATATCTATGAAAAATGTAGAATTGCCTTTTTGAAGGCATACACTATTAGTTAATTACCTACATTGATTAGTTAATTATTAATTTATCAATTTTGTTTTTTCTATTTTGTTTGTCTTTGTGGTGGGATTTTCTGCTGGTGTGGTGCTGTTTTTGAATATGTAATGACAGAAGATCAGAAGACGAAGGAAAAGAGACGGGATTACAGCTGTAAGTTACGTTACAAACAACGTGTTTGCCTTAAAAATGGATCAACTTTATTATTGTACATTCATACACCATTTGCCTCTGCGTAAATACTTTAACATTTGAAACTTTAATTTGACTCACACATATATTCATACGTTTTGTTTTCGAGCAATCAGTATTCTTTAACATCATAGTAACAGAAGATTCGTAGGAGGAGGTAGATTCGCTCCGATGAATTGTTTGGGGAGAATTTAGTTTTTCTCTTGTGTTCTTTGTCTTTGTCTTGGGATTAGGATTACATACATAGTATATAGTAGTATAGCCACAAGAGCCAGAGAATAGGTTTCCTCATCCACTCATATATACACACCGCTAGTTTAATTTAGTATAAGTATATAATAGTAACTGAAGCAATGGCGACGAGATTAATTCCAGTCTCACGTCACTTTACTACAAGGATTCTCTTTTCTTCTCTTCTCTTCTCTTCTCTTCTCTGGCATGGCATGGCATTCCATTCTATTGGAGGAAAAGCTTTAAGCCAACTGATTGTTCCGTTAATTGGTTGTACTTTTAACTTTTCAGCAATCATTCTTGAAACAAATTAATACACTATCAAAATTACTGAATGACAATGACCATGTTCCAATGCCCACTTTAACTCCACCATCAAATCAGTAATGATGATTACATGTAATGGTTATTAAGTATCGTTGGTCTGAGTTGACATTGACATTGACATTGATATTGACATCGACAGAATCTCGGGTACTTGCTTCATGACAGTTGAATTTTTCAAGAATAATTATGTACATTGTTGACATCCATGAACCTGAGACAAACTGAAGAAATTTGTTGTAGCGATGATTGAATTGTAAATTGGCTTTATAAATGTATATTGCTGCTGTTTGTTATATGTTGATGGGTGGAAGAGAGAAGGGAGGACGTGACAAGGACAGGAAGGACAGACGTTTCAACTGAAATGTAAATCCAAATGAAGAATGTCTAAACAAGTTTTGGTGGAAGGGTAAATAAAAATAAGTTTGTACGAGTTCACCTACTAGTCTCCTATGTATGTATGTATGTATGTATCATGATTATGATATAATGTAATCGTAGTCATCTTTTAGAGGAGTAACAATGATTCGTGTTGGTTTTGGATTTGATTTGCTTTGATTTGCTTTGATTTGCTTTCCTTTCCTTTGCTTTGGATTCCTTTGGACTCACTACAGTTGGTGGAGTTTAAGAAAGTATCTAATAATGGGGGTAATAAATGTGTAGGTTCCATCATTGAAATTGGAATCACCGGCAAACGTCATTGTCGGCTACACACGGGCCTTCAGGAGGAGCTAGAAAGACTCGTCCTTTCCCACAAACACACACTTGGTAGACTTCGGGACGACTGACTCTACTTGACGAACTTGAGGAGGACGACGATGAACCCGAACCCGCCGTGGGCAGCTCTGCCGTGGAAACAGTCGCAGTTGGCAGCTTTGGCAAGTAAATGTTTGGGGCATCCAGACGTACCTACACGAATACATACAAAGCCAACAGAAATACGGTCATAAGATGGGACTATTACACATTTATTATACAAACATGATCCCTTCCCTTTCCAAACATTATTCTTCATGATACTATGATGATGTGATTAATCACATTCCATCCTACTCTGTCGCTGGCTGTCGGACGATTGACTAAACAAAATTAACCAGTCAAGGAGTCGAAAGGGAATTTGAGTTGAAGAAGTGTATAAGTTGATATTAGTAGGTACTCCAAAATCAAATGAGTTTTTCCACCGAGGATTGACATTGACATTGACACTGACACTGACACTGACAATGACAGCTGTGTAGGGCAGGAGGTGGAGGTGACAATTGAGAATAATAATGATGACGGAACGGACTTACGGATCCAGCAACGGATTGAAGCTTGAGGTCCGTAAGGCAAGTGGCAGTGATGTCTCCAGCTCTAGATTCGATTGCTATACCAAGAGGTCCGAGTACTTCGAGAGATCGTGTGGGGGATTCCAACCTGCAGCACATAAATAAATTAATACGATGCGGTGGACTAAAGCACTCCGACTACGCACAATTTTAAATATTCCTGGTGCATCTTTTCTTTCAAGCATCTTCACTCCGTGCAATTGCAATATGTAATCGCTACAGATACGTAAGTATATCACATAATCACATCACATAACATCACATCACAATCAACAAAAAATGGCTGGAGGGAGCATGCTAAGGAAGAAAAGAACTAAAAAATACAACTTGGTACAAGGAACAATTATAAGTTTTGGATGAGTTTTATTTCTTTTAAATACCGGAAGGGAACGTGTTATGTAAGAGTTGGATGGAGGAAGGTAAAAAGTGTGCGTTTTTCAAACAACAATGGGAAGGGAAAGTTGGAAGTCTGTTGTTCAAGTTTGTGTGTAAAGGAGAGGAAAGGGAAGGGAAGGGAATGGAAGGGAATGGAAGGGAGAGTGAGGATGCAAGAATTCGGTGCAAGGAAGACAATGCACCCGCCAAGAGAGAGAACTGACAGAAAGTTGAGTAGTGGAAAGTGTGATTACCTCAGTTCATGGCCAGATTCGGATTTAACAAGAGGAGTTTGAACTGAACCATGGAAAACGGCTCCTCCTTCGCCTGAAACAAGAGTATTTACGAAACATGATAGATCATTAATGAGCCCGACGAAATAGTCTAGAACAAAAGGGGTACGTAAATAGAGGCAACAAACCAACTGACAGCCACGCTTCCAACCAATATGTACACTACACTACTGTACACGTTCAAACCTCTCTCTCGTCTTTCCACTTCCCCACTATTACATTAGGGGTTCAATTTTGAAAGTAAATAACGAAAGAGCTTCCGATACGGATACGGGATTCAACGAACGCCAGAATGAATCGAGGAGAAAAAACGACAAGCTTTCATTAGAAAACTGGAAACACACTCTCACCCAAACACGAGTAGCAAACAGACTATAATAAAATATCAGACAAGCATTCGGTTCTCTGTCTCTCTCTCTCTCTCTCTCTCACTGACAATCATAGATCATGCATGGACCATCGCAGCACCTGTCTGCTCCACTTTCTAATAAAACCAGCTTTCACCGCTCACTCATGTTTCCTTCTCTTCTCCAACTCCAACCTCTCATTTTCATCCGTCCTTCCCCGCCAAACGCCCTCTCATATTTCCATTTAGGTGCAATTATCCAGCTCCGAATACACGAATCCAGTTAAGACTCCCATGCGCTCATCTCCGTTAGCACTTTCTTCAATGACTTTTCCCTTTCAGTTACAATTTCAAGGGACTCACATGACAGCCACACAGCATTACCTCGCTTTTTATCTTCTCCCCTTATTATAGATTATAGATAACAAGCTCAGGCTGTTTACGGTGTGTATTAAGCTACTTTTACGATTTCACAAGGCTCTCAATCAATACCGTAGGCTAGGGGTGGATGTGGATGGTCATAATTTCATTCATCACAGGCTATTATATTAGAAGGACTAATATTAGTCATAGTAGTCCTAAGTGCATTCAACCAACTTTCTCTTAAGTCCATGGAGGTAATAAAGCAAAGATAATGTACATTGTAGCTTATATACCTGTATACCTACACTACCCCATCAATAGGAGTCACAGAGATCGGGAAACGGAAACAAAAGATTGAATTGGAAGGTGGAGAACTTACCTGTGACACGAAGCAACTCAGCACCCACCAGAACCTCTTTTCTGTCTGCAGAGAAGAGCAGTCTTCCCCTCGTGTCGGTTATCTTCATTCCCGACGCCTGACATTCCAGTTTGTCATCTCCTAAACAACGCACAAATCATCATCCAAATTATACAAGTCCAATAAATCTCTTGGTTAACTATTCCCCAACTTTGATTTTATTACTTGATGCAGTTCAGGAATATGGGAAATATTTATTTAGTAAAGCTTCAACGACAAATAGATACACTCTCCGAACTGAAAATCTTGAATTTTAAAATACCTAGTACATTGATGGAATTTTTTGACTTCTAATCAGTTCCTGTCAGATCATAACCACGAAGCGACTTGTAAATAAATCTCATACATGCACATTTCGGAGAATGTATGTGTTATACTGATAATGTTTTGGGTAATAAATAGCATTTGCTTATGTATTCATAATCCTAATGATCTTATGATCTTATATGTAGTTGTTGGGCCTTGGAGAATAGAAGAAAGTCAAGTGAGTGGAAAAGAAGTTGAGAAGTGAGTTGTTACCTAGAAAGATCTTATTAAGGATTCTTCCGTCGGGACCCCTCGCCTGAAGACTAATATTTTTCGAAGATTCAATTTGAATGGGTTGACCCTTTCTGGACCGAATTCTGGAAGCAACCAAAGTATCCAGCACAATAGCTTCTCCTTTAAGCTGAATTCCTCCGGGAACAACTTTTAATGGTCCTAAGCCTTCCTGCAAGTTCACAAAGACGGAAAAACATTAGTGAGCACAATGTACGGGTGGTGGTGGTAGTTGGTAGTACACATTTATTCACGTCAACCCATCACATCAGATCACATCACTTGAACCACACCACACCAGACTAGAATAGAATAGAGTAGAGTAGAATAGCATAGCATAGCATAGCATAGCATAACATAGAATAGAATAGGAGGCTACACGCTCGATGGAAGACAAGAAGATTATATGACAAAGAATGATGAAATGTACTGCGTATGTAGGCTTGTACTTGTGAGATGGCTTCGACTCATTCGACTTAATTCAGATGGTGATGATTCATTGATGAACCATAGCACAAGTCTCGTCTCAATTAACCGAGTAAACATTGTTTGGATATGAGGTCAATAGATCCACAGCCGACCATTAATAATGAATTTCTCGTTTTAGGTCGGGCCCATTTGAAAGTCTCGGGAGACTTGGAGAGAAGTGAACTTAAGTTTGGTGGTTGGCACATGATTGAGTTCCCCTTCATTCCAACTGACTCAATTGTCAGGCTCTTCTCTTCTCGGGTGTCTACTGTAGTCGAGTCTCACTCTTTCCTCATAAATATCACTAGTTCTACCTTAGATCGATTATGACAGCGGCAGTACAAGTACAACCCCGAGTTACCATCCACCATCCACCATCCACCTGACCACCCCTCAAACCAAACCAAACCAAACCAAATCATCCCATTCCTTATTCCTCTTCCTCTTACTCTCCTAATTCTAATTTATGTCTACTCTTCACAACAGCACTTGACAACTATTTACAATCACACTCATTTATTTATTCACACAAACATTCATTCGCTTCTTTTTACAGCACAATTAAGTGTAAAATCAAATATGAATTATTGCCAGTGTCAATGTCAATACAGATACTGGGTATATAAATAGGTATATAAACTTATGTTGGATGCATGGGGAAGAATTTTGAAATTCCCTTGACCTATGCAATCACGCATACAGAGGTATACACATATTAGTACATGCCTAAGAAGATGATAGTCTGATCCGAGGAAGTACAAGAGAAACTCAAGAGCATTGTTAGAAGACACGAGTCTCGACTGCATCGACTGTTTGTGGGAAGAAGAGACGGAGATGCTGTGTTTATCTACACCTGTAGCAATCTCCATGTATCAAGTTAACTTTTTTCTCCCGAGTATAAAAGTTTGGTAATATTTTATGTGTATAGACCGTTGTAATGGGTCTTGAAAGCAGACGATTGTGAAGTGAATGAATGAGCCATAACATGGTCGTATCATTTGGTGTGTGGGCTGAGGAAGAGAAGAGAAGAGAGGAGAAGAGTAGCCTACTTACTCTATGTATTTGGGATTTAGTCTGTCCTCTGACTCTGATCTTGTGTACTAATCTCGCAGCTGGAACTATAATCATATGTAGGTACGTCCCAACAAGGCAATGCTGCATGATGCTGAGGTAAGTTGGTATAGAGACTGTGCATGTATTTGTATTCGTATTTGTATTCGTATTAAAGGGTAGGTTGACTGACTGACTGGCGGTGCAATGATCATTGGACATGATATGATATGATAGAATATACACATAGGTAATAGTAATGATATAATTATTGGTGGGCTAATACATATAAATATAGACGGAGACAGAGACAGAGCGAGAGCGAGTGAGAGAGAGGGATGAAGAAAGGCAGATTGTGTGTTGAAAGGAAAAGTGGAGTGCTCTTTCGTTGATTCCGGTTCCCATTTCCGGAATCTTTTAACTCTCACAAACTGGCCTATAAATAACACGAATAAAATCCTTTGCATGATGGGCCTCTCGTCTGCTCTCCGATGGGAAGGCATGGCATGGCATGGCATGGTATGGCATGGCATGGCATGTGAGTCTGAATGTGAATGTGAATGTGAATGTGAATGGTCGTGCTAGATTCTAGACTTGTAGATGTACGAGCGTGACGAGAGAACTGCTCTCATTTGGCTTTTTACTCATCTTCCCCGAATCTCCATTCTCCTCATTCTCTCCTCGATCCTCGTCATATCTTTTTACTCGCTCTAACTCGCACGCTCACTCTCACTGCAGCTGTACGAGTAGATAGACTAATGCTGGCGGTTTGACACACGAACATAACACACTTTGCTAAACGACCAGCACCAGATCCTTCCACACAGTTCTAGTTCTATGTACATACATACATAGAAACTCCTCATTCTTTCTGCCATGCCATGCTTTGTCAGGATTTAAATGGTTTTTATGTTTTCTCCATCAGCCTGACTAGTGACTAGTGAGTAGAGGTACCTCTAGGCTAGGGCAAGTCAGGCAGATTTGTCTGCTCTTAAGTATCTACTACCTACCTACTATATGTATACGTGGAGAGTAGGATGGAAAGCTTTTGTGGCGGATGTCTTGTCTTCCAACTTCCTCCTCCGTGGTGTAAGTACCTGCCTTTGGTAGACTAATAGGGCTGTGCTAAAGGATAGTGCGGAATAAGTGTGAAATGTGTGTGTGTGTGTGTGGAGGAAAGGATTTGGAGGCGCTTTTGGTTTTAACGGGTTTATGTGGATGTGGATGTGGATGTATGTAGGTGGACGGAGGGATGGAGGGAATGTTGAATATCAGGTGGGTAATCATAAAGCGGGATGACTAAAAGAGAGAGCGTTTCCCTCTCGCATAAATTCATCGACAGCGGAAGTGGAGGGTGCTGGAGAAAGGCCATCAGACTTGTCACCCCTGTGGAATGCATGACCCCAGGAATGGCTAGGAAGATGTCGTATATTACACGCAAATGCTCGTCTCCGTCAGGGGGCATGTGTTTCTAATCGAATCGAGAATTGGATCGAGAAGTCTACCCTTAAATCCGCTATGATTTGCTTTTTATAAAAACCTCAAAATCCTTATTCATATCATCCATCCTTCCCTGTCTTTTCCCTAGATTGAGTTGTGGATTTTTATCTTTCCCTTCCTCCTTCCCGCGCTAACAATAAGCATAGGTAAGGTATCTTATCTTCAGCTGCAGCTTTTAACAGCGATCCAGATCCATTTTAATTTCTCGTGTCCTAAGCCCCCTCTCTCAAGTCTATGGCTTGTCCTTGTCTTTGTCCTACAATTTTTCCACCACAATTTTGAATATCTTTACATGTCTGTATTTCATCCCTCAAATTGTGTAGGCAATTTTTCTGCAATACAATTTTTCTTTTAGATTTTTTCCCTGGGTCTTCTATGTATATGGGTAGCTACACTGTAAAAACTAAAGAACGTTAAATCAGGATAAATGCACCTTCAACTGCTGGATTTCGTATTATAACAATTTTAAAACTATTCCTTTTTTAATCATTTTGAAAAGCTTCCTTTCCTATTTCATAAATTTTTTCACTTCTGACATCTCAAAAATGAAAAATTTCAAAATTAACTGTTGGAACATTTTAAGAGCACATAAAGTGAATCACGGGATTAAAACGCATATTGGGCTTTATATGTAGGTACTTTTAGTGAGCTTTAGTTGCACCAGTTTTTACAGCGTACCTACATACACTTATTCATTTGCACACTCATCAATTCTTCCAAGTTTTCTTGGTGCATCAAAATTATTTAATGAGTATTGGAAGGGGGACGTGGATTAATAAGTCAAGCCAGCATTGTAAATTCTATTGATGCAGGTTACACTTTTTATACATGAGAAAATCAGGATTGCATCGCACTGCATTGTGTCATATGCATGTACCTATCTACGTATTTCTACAAGTTTTCCTCGCAGCTGTTTACCCCACGAAAATCTCCCTGTTTGAACCTCCATGGATTTGCATTGGATTTTTGGGAAAGATGAAAATCAAGTCCTCCTTGTGCCTAACGGTAAGTGGTACAACTAATGTCACTTTAAGTAAGTAGACAAAGTTGAATTGAAGTTGTGATTTGTTGATGAGTGATTTGCGTTTGAAAAAGTGTTATGGGAAGACGCAGAGGCGGAAGAAGAATGCTCGATGACTTCCGTCACGATGGAGCACGGACTCGCCATGAACAATTTATATGGAAATGATCCTTAGCCATTCCCGTCTAATCGTAAGTGTAAGTTATGGTGAGATGTGAAAATCTAAGGTTATTAGATCCCAGTGGAGGTTTAAGCGTGGTCCGTGGGTGTCGTTCAAGTGGCATGGGATGGGGTTCAACTCTGGAGGCCGTAATTTAACTACGATGCCAATAGCTTTAAGTGGATACACGCGGTGAGGAAATGTGAGAGTTGGATTATGTTTTGGATTCGGTGATGTTGTGGGACGAGGGAGCGATATCTGAGCATCCACATCGACACAATGATGATAAACGGTTCACTAGATTGGCTCGCATCTCTTGTTTGTGTGTGATTGGGGGAAGGCAAGACGGAGGAGATGGAGATGGCAAGACTGCCGAAGAGGATTCCTCCGAATTTCCTTCCAGCTCGGTATCCGTATCCGTATCGTAAGGTGGACGGGTGGGTTCACGGGTGGATGTGGATGTGGATGTGGATGTGGATGTGGATGTGGATTCCGATCCGACATAATTCTCTAGGCAAGGCCAAGGGTAAGTATTAGCTTGGCTTCGCTTCCACAAAACATGTACAAGGGTCCGGAGGAGAAGGAGAGTAGTAGGTGAGCAAAGCATGGTTATGATAGCAAGTGAGTGACTCCGAGGGACTGAATATAATACCAAGATGGTGTATGTTGGCGTAATGACACGACATAATACTCGGCATACCGAGCCACAACATCATGTTGTCAACTCGTATTCCCATCCGCGATCTACTACTAGTATCTGGGCAAAATGACAAAACTTAGTTCAGCAAAGCGGAAAAACTGAAAGAAAGGATACACGGGGAGAAACCAAACCACAACTGGGTGGATTCGAGTTCGAGTCCAAGTCCAAGTCGCAGTCGAAGGAATCTTTCCCGGTAGATAAGGTGAACGCTGAACCCGCTTCTGTCAATTTTTTTTTACTCCGCCGTTTCACATTTCATGAGGAGCTAGCAGGGCAACGGGAACGAGAACGACAAAACAAATCCATGCTTCCAATTCTCATCCCACACACACTCTTGTACCTACAAGAGTCGGCGAAAATTTCCTCGTCTCCACCAACACTTATTACCTATCCATGTACCTAAGTACTTCACAGCCACAGCATTCCTAATATTCCGCGCAACATAAACCATCTTCCATCCATGAACCACAAAAACCGTTACCGTTACAACGCAGGGACAAGTACAAATACAAGTCCCGGCAAACACTTCTCTATCAGAACTTACGATTAGTGGATGAATTGCCATGCCACGTAGATCATGCAAAGTCATTTAGGATAAAATCGACAAAAATAAGATGATTCCTAGAGGAAATAAAAAGCGGAATAAATGCCTTTTAGCAAATCTTCTAATCCGATACACCGTACGTATAATTACATCTATACTTTAATTTTCACGGTGTATCATGTCATGGATTTATCCATCCACAAATGCTTCCATTGCCCTCACTGTTCTGTTTTCAACAAACACCTACACTTTATTACCCACGCCTCCTTCCACATATCTCTGTAGATAAACTTTGCTCAAATTAACCGCAAAATTCCGTCACTTTTGTCTTTGGCCCACCGACACAGACCCATTAAGAGCACGAGAACAACATTCAGCAAACCTTGCCATAGTATTTTGTATTTTCTAATGCACTGGGTCACTATTTTCTCTTATACAGTACATCCCTATCCTCTCTTTGAAATTGTTTCACTAGGCAAATATTTGGACTCTATCGGAAATCTATTTTTCTATCGTGCTATAAATGTACCTATGCAATGCATATGCACAAATGTGATCTTTCAACCCCACTAATAACTCAGGAAATTAACCAAGGAAAGAATAACGAAGCAGACTGTTATTCATCACTTGCTCTTCTTTCCCTTGTATAATTATAGTGATGGTGGTGGTGGTGGTGGTGAGATTGGGATATGAACATGGAAATACTGTAGGTAGTTTACTATTGACATTTAGTGTGTACTAACGATGCTCTTGAATCATTCTAAAAGCCCCAGTTTGACACAAGTGCTAGGTGTGTTTTCTGACGGAGCAAATAAACATTCGGGTACCATATACTAATACTAATACTAATACTAATAGTGTCGAGATAAGTGTAGGAAATAGAAGTAGGTAGACTGTAGTGTATGTAGTGAGTGACTAGGTGCAAACAGACGACGACGACAGACCGGATGGAAGGAGAGCAGCAGTGAAGACTCCTCTAGACAAAATGACGTAGATACGTGGAAATAAATAAATAAATGGAATGTGACTACGAATCATAAATAAAAAGTCACTTTCCCACTGAAAAATGACTAACGAGTGAAAAGTGAGTGACAGAGTAGAAGCTTGGCTCACGTAAAGAAGTGTACAAGTGATCGTCTTTCCATCTCCTTCCCTCCCGTTCCCTTCCCTTTCAACTTTCAAGTCTTTCAAGGTTACAGGGAGGACGATGAGGATACGGTTGCTATTGCTGTTGCTGTTGCTTTTCCTATTGCTATTGCTATTGCTATTGCATTTACTTTGCTCTGACTGTTAATGCAAATGGTGTCGAAGGGGAAATGTCTCATTCCTCCTACCCATGTGTATTTTTGCCAGCGAATATTTAGAGATCAAGATGTCGTTGTCGTTGTTGTTGGTGACATGTGTTCCTATATGTAGGTAGGTAGTTTTGGTGGAAGAAAGAAAAGAGCTGCAGTGGTTCCTCCGTGCTTCCCTACCCTGCTTCCATTCAGTAGCGCCCGCAGCATTTTTTTTCGTGTAGGCCTGGAAAACCTTGGTCTTATCTAGTGTAAAATGTTTAAAAAACTGCGTCTTATTTAGCGTCAATTTTTAAAGAGTTGCTCATTTTCCCTGTACATTTAAAAAACTGCGCCGCTTTTGTATATGTAAATTAAAAAAACTGCTAATGTTTTCTGTAAATTTTTAAAAGAACGGCGTGTAAATTTTATGTAAATTAGAAAACTACGTCTTTTTCATGTATATTTTTTACAAAAACTGCTTCTTTTTGTGTATATTTAAAAATAACTGGGTCTGTTTTCGTGTAAATTTAAAAATAACTGCGTCTGTTTTTGGATAAATTAAAAAAACTGCATCTTTTTCGTGGGAATGTTAAAGAAGGAAGTGTATTTTTAAAAATTCTTTGTAGGCCTAGGCCTACGTCTAGTTACGCTACTGATGCCATTTCCTTATGCCAATACTCCCAAAATCGTTCTTTACATACCTGTCCATACATTTTGTTTTTGTCCCTTTCTCTCCAGTCTTATCGCTATTTGGAGTTCGTCAAGTCTAGACTTAATTTTGGCTCTGGCTCAGGCTTCTGGTTGCATTCCTCATATCTGCCGATCTGGTGATAGATGCACATGTTCTGTCACCATTTTTCCATTTGCTCCCCTCTCTCTCGTATTCCTATATAACTTTGTCGATATGGCAGATACATTTCTCTTGGTTTTATTATGCATTCACTTGTTGTTTCGTTCAAAAGCATAGGGAGGGATGCATCACACATGGCATGGACAACTCAAGTGAACACATTGCGAATTCGTATGGAAACAACAACTACAACTCCAACTCAACATTTCACTCCACGCTCTCCCCATACTAGACTTTTTTTCACAGTACCTATACACACCGCAGTTGAAAGGTGTAGGGAGCAACGGAACGGCACCATCTTCGTGCTTGCATTCTGCATCGCAACACATTGGGACTTGGGACTTTGAGGTCCAAAACGTTATGGAGAAATAAACGGAGATAATATTGGAGAAGGAGAGAGAAACGAATGCGATGCGAGTAATGTACATTGTAAAAACCGGTGTATCTAAAACGCCAAAATGCGACTTGTACCTGTTATAATTATGAATTAAGTCTGCAGCTAATAACCTAAAGTGCATCTTTTTATTTATTTTTTATATATGCTTAGCGTATATCCTAGTCCAAGTCCAAGTCCAAGATGCATTTTTAATACGCTTGCACGTAAGAAAAACAAATCATATTTTTTCAAAGGACATAAAAAAGGAAAAATAAGAGCTTTGAAAAAACTTGAAAAAGACAAAATGTCGTTTGATAAAGCGTAAAAAAGAAAAAAAGAAGAGTTTCCAAACGGCTTAAAAAAGATATTTCGAAAAAAGTATATAAAACAAACAATAACCGTTTCGATATGCGTAAAAAAAAATAAACGTTTCGAAAAGGCATAAATAAGAAAAAAAGACGTTTTTAAAAAATCATAAAAAAACCTGGAAAAGAAAAAAAGGCGTTTCAAAAAAGCGTGAAAAAGAAAAAAACAAAGTTTCGAAAAAACGTGAAAAAGAAAAAAACAAAGTTTTGAAAAAACGTGGAAAATAAAAAAACAAAGTTTCGAAAAAGCGTAAAAAAGAAAAAAAAGACGTTTCGAAAAAACGTAAAAAAGAAAAAAATACGTTTCAAAAAAGCGTGAAAAATAAAACAAAAGTGTCAAAAAAACTAAAAAATATAGACGTTTTTGAAAACCGTTTTTCGATCTACGATGCATTCTAAATGCGCTTGTGATGGACCTAAACTGCATCTAAAGGGCGTTCATGTTATAATTACTAAATATACATGCATGAATGTGGGATTTCACGTGGATTTTGTTGTGTGTTAAGATTCTTTATTTTTTTCAGTGTACCTACGCACCTGACATGATGATGGGACAGGACGGGCACTAATATGTCCATGGAATGGAAAAGGTTCATTTCTACAAGGCAACTGCTGGAGGAAGTAAAGTACAAGTGCTTGGCAAATGTACAGAGAAAATATTGTCTCGTTGGTGTATGAATACTTGAAGCATAAATTATTTGTGGGGTCGGAGCTTGCTGTCAATACTTCTTTGTCTACCTTCATTCCTCCATTCGTCTCTCCACCACATTTTTGTCTCCCTCACTTCTCTTTCCTCAAGCGTACACTCCAGATAACGCCGAACTGACTCGGGACAAAGGAGGCAAATGTCTTTTTATTTCCTATCGCTTATTCTCAAATAAACCAGACCAGTCCCACCAAGTCTCCTCTGAACACAACACACACATTTCCCAAACATCAACACAAAGAAGAATCCTTCTGTATGACTCTTAATGAGAATTCAAGACGAATATGCAACACAGTCAGTGCATGTCTCATGATCGTTGTATCGAAATCTCTACCCACCTTCAACCTTTCTATTCTACATACCTATACATACCTATACATACATGCATAAATAATAGTAATAAGAATTGGCCTAAATCAAAATTCTGCATAAATGACTTGGTGCATGGAGGCAGAAATAATGTCAACCCTCGCTTCTCCAGTCTCCTATGCATTATACAACAACAGAAAAAAATTACAAAGTCTTGATTGTTCTTCTGCTTCTCCTCCTTCTTTTACCTACATACATACTACGAGTGCGGAGATACCTACAGGGAAAGGAATGAGTTGGAATAATAATCGTGATAAAAAACAAGAGGTAGTCAGTGTTGCATAAATGCTCACAATCATTTACCGCTTGTCCTCCCCTTCGAATCTTTGCCATCCCATAATTTGTCTTGAAAGGAAAAATTCAAATTCGTCACAGTCATCAGAAATGTGCAAAAGTGTGGAAGTTTTCCGTGGAATTTTAAAGTCTAATCGTCAAATCGTCAGATCGTCTCGTCTATGTATCTATGAACCAAAGTAATGGACCAATCGCTCCCTTCTCCTTGTCTTTCAAAAGAAGACTTTTACAAATATACGGATATATAAACTTCTAATAATTATAACCCCGGCTACCATTGGGGATATTGTCTTTTCTCCCATCTTCGGCCATCGTCAGAGACCGGCTATCACTATCATATTCAGACCAAATATTTGACACCGGTTATCTTTTAAGGCCGGTTATCTTTATGCTTAATTGTGTGATTTCCTGGCTACCTTTAGACGCAGGCTATAGTAAGAAGTTTTACGGTACCTTTACAGAATTATAGTTCTGGGCTTAATTACTTCCAAGTTCCAAGCATCTTGTGACCATTTCCTTTGGCATTCTATCAGCGGATTACCATTCTATTATTTTAATGAACCTTCAACATAAAAAAGAAAATGTGCAGGTATTTATTACGTATTAAATTATTATTTACTACTTTAATTAAATTAATTGACTAATTCTCTGTTCTATTTAGTCAGATACATTTTCATGTTCACTGTGATTCCTGTACAGCCCGATTTGGATGCATTTGGATCCTCATTCCTCCCCAAGCATTGTGCTAAAAATTCTTAGGATTAAATCCAAGCTATCTCAACTCGATTTTGAAATCTTGCAAATTGTGATTTATACCAAACCACCTTAACAAATCTACTCTAACAAGAAATTTTCCCGTCTCTATGAATAAATGTGCTACTTGCTGTACAATTTGTATTACCATTGCTAAATCACACCAGGAAAGAAACGCGGGAATTGGTTGACAAGGTGTGAGATTGGATGACTTAAACTTAAACGTTGCACAACACAACAGGCGTGGACAAACACATGTGGCATGGTACGATGCAAATAAAAAATGCAAAAATGGGAAAAATGAACAAGTGGAATGTGAGGAAAGAGGAAGACTATTACCACACAGCCCGGCTTGTTTTCTGGTTGATCTAATCTCATACTAATACTAATAGTTAGACGAAGGAAGGAGAAGGAGTGCAAGTCATATAATTTATCCTTAAGAATGCAATGGAAGGGAGAAGAAGAGAAAGTGGAAATGGAGGGAAAAAGGTGGAAACGGAGAAGCCAGGACAGCGGGAAGAGTAAGAGCGAGAAACAAAGTGTGGAGATAAATGTGAATGGCATATTCAGAAAACAAAGGAGACCATAAATTACTTGAGTGTAGCGGAATGAATGAAAAACAGGAGAAAAGATTAGATGAAGTTGCGGCTCACTTATCATTGGATTAGAAATTATACAGCTCGTTTTCCATTCCTTTCCGCACTATTTCATGCATAACTTTACATTATTACTACCAAGTGTCTTTCGGGTCTTCCTGCACTTGCCTCGCATTCGTACTCGCACTCTCTCTCACATCTCACACAATAATCCTCCAGCTGCATTTCCACTTCTCATATTTGCCATGCACCTTTCGCCCCGACAGTAGAAGTACCTACATATGTACATGTGCATCTCTCCCGTATTAGTAGACACAAAGCAGGAATGAGAAAAATAAAGAAACCAGAACAAGAGCAACAAACTCTTTCCTTCTTCAACACTACGCTTCCTTGATTTATTATTTATTTGCTTGTAATTTTTTCCTCCTTACTTTCCGTACTCCTTCATTCTTTTATATCAATTACCTTTCCACACTTTCTTCATCTTTACACAGTTACAGTTTCGATATTTCCTTTGGAAAAGCTAAGCAAATTGCATAATAAAGTCCTATGCTATAGAGAGATGCTATGCCTAAATCTCCTAATAAATGAAAAAGGGCAGATTTGATAAGAGCAAGTAACTTGTTCAAGTAAAAACAAAAAGCAAAAGATCCCGAGAGTGTACGTGTATGGTGAAGTGGATTTGGTTAAATTGTTGATGCCGGGAAAATCCAAAGTTTATGCTTCTCCTTAGCTACTTTGGAAGAGGACTGTAAAGCAATTAAAAATTAATAAAAGCGAATGCTCCCATCAAAATTATAATTACTCGCTGCTTTATTCTACCTTTGATTATTCCAAATTTATCCTACCAACTTTGTGCTATTTATGGGCACGCAGTTGGTGAATTAAGATGGGCGACCACGACCACGAGCACAACCACGACCAAGACCAAGACCAAGACCAAATGCCTACATAGGTAATCTATGTACACGAGTTTCCTCAAGAAGGAGAGCCTTGTCCTTTGTGGAGTCTCAAGATGTACTTCCACTTGTACTACACTACAACTTTGTATCTTGATCGGGGAAAATCTTGGCAGGTAATCCAATTAGAGCTTGACGTCTCGAGTAATTTCATTTTCATTCCACCATTTCTAACAAATGCTAGAGGATTCTCATTCTCATATTCCTTCCCAGGAAAACATGACTATGATATTATATTCATGCTTTTCCGATTCCCCACAACTTCGCTTGGCCCACACAGCACAGGATGTTTGGGGGAACACCAACTTTAGGCTTTTACATAACTCTTGCACTCTTCCATGCACAGCACGCAGTAGATTTTCTCTCCGTAGTATTTTCCTACAGTAATTGTTACAACTACTTATTCACTCACTACCAAATCTCGTCTTTTCTTTCCTAGTTGAACAATGCATGTACATATAGCAAATGTCGTAATATGCATTTTTTGCAAACAATGCACTGTCCGAATAACCAAACCGGTTGATTTTTTTGAATATGTATGTATTTGAAAGGAAGTAGAAGGAAAGTGCGCGAAAATTGAAAGTTGAAGGGAAGGTGTTTGGAAAGTACAAAGTAGAAGGTTAGAGTTAGAAGGGATCGGACTGGACTCGGACGGAATTGAATTGAATTGGGAGAATTGGAGACCAAAGGAAAGTAATGGAAGTGGCGGAAGGAAACGAATCTAAATTCAATCGAATGAAAAGTGAAAAGTAAATGTTGAAGGATAAGTTGAAGGAAGTCGGCATCTACATACATGTGTATGTGTATGTGCCCACTTGATATCTAAGTGGGTACTACAGATACATACGTAGGTGTTCAGATTCACAGATGCTCCTTGCTTCTGGTTCTGGTATGGTTTTGTACGTATGTGTTTATTTGTTCATTGCAGGTCGGCTGTTGGTTTTAGAACTCAAGTGGTACTCTCTTGGCTGTGTTTGTGTGCTTATATGTATGTATGTATGTTCTGTCTACGTGTGTGTGTGTGTGAAGCTCCAAGTTTAAATATTAGATTGAATGGTAAATGAAGTTAAAATATTCAAAGGTATTTAAATGGATTCCCTTGTGCCGCCTATTACATCTTCTCACCTCACCTCATCGCAGTAGGACGCGAGTACTTCTCCCAGCCTCCACATGCCTCAACTCTCAAATTAGATATAAATTTTCCACTCTATGATAGATGATCTGCACCGCATGAGTTATGAATTTATCATGAGCTCCCCAACTCCCATGCTTCCTTCACATTTTTAATTTCTCCCCCGCCCGACCCCTCCCAGTATCTGTACATGTATGTAGACATGAATTCATTCTCCACATCCACATCCACCTACAGATAATGGACGATGGAGACCTCACAGACTTATTACAGATAGAGTTACATGTACACAGAGCAGATGAGTACTGTGTGAGTGGAGAGTTACTTTCCTCCCCGCACCTCCTGCATCAACTTTCTGCATAAATATCGGTGAGTGGCGGTGGGAAGTGGGAACAGGGAAATCACAAGTACAAGTTGTGTAGGTAGGTATACATATGCATCTACCACCAACACACTTCCCTCATCTCAACTCCCTCCACGCCAAGCAAAACACACAAACAAACGCTCCATGTCTTCCAACAGCCCAAACTTGACGGGTGCAACTTGAACTGGATTTTAAACCAATCCTTCCTTTCCACCTTTGACTTGCACTGCTTCTCGTCTAGCTGTAGCGCCCGCACAATTTTTTTGTGTGTAGGTTTCGAAAAAAGTTGAACTCATCTAGTGTAAAATGTAAAAAAACTACATCTTTTCTAGTGTAAGTTAAAAAAAGGCGTTTTAGTGTCAATTTAAAAAAATGGGACTTTTTCGTCCTATTTAAAAACAAACGCCGTCGTTTTTGTGTAAATTTAAATAAACGGCGTAATTTTTGCGTAAATTAAAAAAAACAGCGTCGTATTTGTGTAAATATAAAAAAAACGGCGTCATTTTTTTTAAATATAAAAAAAAACGGCGACATTTTTTTTAAATATAAAAAAACGGCGACATTTTTTTTAAATATAAAAAAACGGCGTCGCTTGTGTGTAAATATCAAAAATCGACGACGTTTTAAAAAATTGCGTCTTTTTTGGCACATCTTAAAGACGGCAGTGTATTTTTAAAAATCCTTTGTACCGCTAGACCTACATGGCCAACGCCAACGCCTGGTAACGCTACTGGATTCTAGCACTGGTTCTTTTCAGCACAATCCATTACGCATGTAGGTAATTACAGGTTACATAACTCGGTTGTTGATGCGGGTAGAAGCCGTGGATATATGATTGTGGTGGGATATTTTGCTTCAGCACTCAGGCTCCCGCTTATTAGTTGTGAGTAGACTGTAAGATTGGTTGTGGGAACAACAATATTCTATGATATTACAGTTGATCATTTGCATAAGTACGAGTGGGAGCTGCCTAATGCGAGAATCCCTAATTCGTGGCTCTTTCAATCTCCCGAGCATCTGCGTAGGTATATATGGAGCAGCAGTAGCAGCAACAAGCATATTTAGTACCTACGGATAGCAGATTCAAGCTAAAAGCTACCGGTTGCTGTTGCTGTTCCTCTTCCTGGTGCACATTCACAGTTCGTATTCACAGTCGCACAAAAGCATATGATATAAGTACAGTAAGCCAAGACAAGGAAGGTCTGTCTGAAGAGCATCTCTCTCCTTTCCTTTTTCTCGGCATGTACCTACCTACATGTGAAGTTATAGTCTTGCTCTTTCCCCTTCCAACTTGGGAGTGTATGTGTCTGTACGCTTACATATGTAATACAATAATTACTAATATACTTATATACCTTACATATTTTCCTCCGTGTTTATTAGGATGTGGTGTTTAAATACTGCAATATGATGATGATAGACTAGTTATAATGACATGGTTCAAAAGTTCCAGCTCTAAACATTAGCACTAGCCAGAGCCAGAGCCAGTCCAGGCCAGGCCAGGGAGACTGAAGTGAAGGCAAAGCACTGGCCTGGTTCTGGTTCTGGTTCTGGTTCTGGTACACTTTTCAATCTGGCTTCGGTTTTCTTTTCCATTTGCTTCGGCTAATTTACGTAGTCCATTGTAAATTAGAGGAGTTAGTTCACGTAAAATACGTAATCTGCTGAGGAGATTCTAAGACTGTATAGAGCAGAGAGTTAAATTTGAGTTGAAGACGAAGAGAGGAAGAAAGCAGAGTCCATACATACATACGTAGGTAGGTACATATAAAATGCACTTGGGTTGTTAGAGACTCGGATGGATTTGATACGTGATTATGTACGCTGTAAGGCTCTACGTGATTTGCATACATTGGCATGGGATGGAGAGACAAAACACTTGAGAATTGTGAAATTTAATAAGCTTATCACACGACACGACGAGCACAAGATTAAGGAATCCGTGTAAGACAAGCAAAGCCTGTGGGAATGTGGATGAACATGCATAATGTCGAGCAGTAGAGTCACTAAGCTCAAGTATTATATTATCCCTGTGTAGTCGATTCTATTACATTGCATATTGCATTGCATTGTATTCTCTTGCATTGTGTTCCCTTGGCTTTTGCTATGGTTTTGGCTTTAGCTTTGACGTGAGTGAACCAGGAATTATCGCCCATTTTCCCACTACATACTAGCTGCACGGAGACTGCGGGGAAAAGTGCTAAATAAACACTTACATGATTGATTAGCAGCATTTTTCACCAATCTTCATTTTTTCCCAGGGTGGTCGTAAAGGAAGAATAACCAGCGTTTATGCTCTTCAATGGAGTTATTACATCGTCCTTTATTTATATATGTATGCTCTATACTACAACTACAACTACAACTACAACTTCAATCTACTCTTTTAACATTATGTAATTCTCTTCCTTGGTGCAATTACTTTGTATCTATCGATCTAAAAATATGCACACACACTACACAGTCCACGCAGCCACATCAACAAGAATTTTTAAATACAGCACAGACAAGAGTTGGTTGAACAACAAGACAAGGAAAATGCTTTGCTTTTGATCTTTCTTAAGCCTTAAATACCGCAAGTCAATTTAGGAAAGGAAGGATTACTTATTAGTAATTATTAGTGCTAATTATTAGAAATAATTACAAGTTTCTATCATATGCTTGTGTTGTATGTAATGTAATGTAATGTAATAATAATAATGTAAAATATAGTAATAATAGATCGTAGAATGTATGAAAAGTAGAGGGAGGTGGATTGAAATTGGAAAAAAGGTTTAAGATTGAGTAGTCTACATGTGTTTTCCTCTTAATAGTTTCACGGATCGTGGAGTGAATCACTTTTGAGATTGTCTCGGCATCGGCACCAACACAAACATACTTCCATGTGGTTGCTATACAGTCACCTATTTATTTTCCACGCTTCACTGTGCCTCTTCTATATGCTGGATCTTGAGTAGGTAATCTTGAGTGGAGGCGTGCAACGTGGAACCTGCACGAGATTCTCATCGAGCATCTGGCTGGATGCTTTTCCTATGACCATGACATGACTGTGTTATGTTATGACAAAGTGCGTTATGCCAATGCATATCATGTCATTCCATGAGCATGAGTGTAATATCGCATCACTATCACGATATTTATGGTATAATTATATTATATTATATTACCTACGTCTTATGAATTGTGACTTGGGAGAAAAGATTTTAGTACTGGAACAGTTGCACTTTCCTTCAGGGCAAAAAGTCTAAAATTATCTAACCAAAGTGTGCTTGTATGTTTTTTCAATTCAAGTCGTTTCATATTCAAGCAAAGGAATTCAAGTAAAGAATTCAGTCCATTTACTAAGTGCTATAGGCTTCACTTCTCCTACACATTTCATAGGAATTGATCAGCATTGTGTAGCTATTAGGAGGCGAGTCTGATATCATTCAATTTGCCTCCTGTTTCCCAAACACAAATAGAGAACACTTGGAGGAGCTTTTCAATTCATATCAACATCAACTTAAGGATAAATCGCGGATTCTTGTCTCATGAAGTTTTACACAACTGCGACTGGAGATGCGACAAAGAAATTTTCCTTGTGTACATAATTACCTACGGAATTGCCAATGCCAAAGTCGCTTTTACCCAGTAGCGCCCGCAGGATTTTTTTTTCGTGTGGACCTGGAAAAAACTTGGTCTCATCCAGTGTAAAATTTTAAAAATATTGCATTTTATCTAGTATCAATTTTTAAAAAATTGCTCCTCTTCCCAGTAAATTAAAAAAATCTGAACAAAATTTGTGTAGATTAAAAAAAACTACGTCTTTTTGGTGTGATTTTTTTAAAACAAGTGCGCCTTTTTTGTATGAATTTAAAAGAAACTGCATCCCTTCATGTGTTAATTTTTAAAAAATTCGCCTTTTCATCCTAAATTTTAACAAACTGCGTGGTCTTCGTGTGCATTATAAAAGACGGGTCTTTTTCTTGTCATTTTTTTAAATGGGCCTTTTCCGGGTAAATTAAAAAAACCGTCGTTTTCTTGCAAATTTTAAAAAAGGGTCTTTTTCTTGTATTTTTTTTAAATGGCCCTTTTCCGGGTAAATTAAAAAAACCGTCGTTTTCGTGCAAATTTTAAAAAACGGGTCTTTTTCTTGTAATTTTTTTAAAAAATGGACCTTTCTGACCCATAAATTAAAACAAACTTCGTCGTTTTTGTGCAAGTTTAAAAAGTAACTGCAATTATACACATAGTGTAATTTACAAAAAGCTGCTTCGTTTTCATGCTTTTTAAAAAAATGCGTCGTTTTTGGATAAGTTTTTTTAAAAAATGTGCCCTTTTTGCTTACAACTTAAAGTGGCAGTGTATTTTTAAAAATGTTTTGTAGACGTCTACGTGGCTCACGCCTAGTTACGCTACTCCTTGTACCTTTGAATAACTGTATATTTTATGGAGATAGAGAAGGACGGAGAAGTCTACTTGCCCGAAAGCCTCGTTCTCGTTCCTCGAGCACATACAACTCTACTTTGCCACGCTGCACCGTACAACAACCCATTGAGCGTCACACTTAGTCGATCCATTTTGTAAACTGATTTGGGTAATGCATTTGAATTTATCCGCCTCGGAGACTCTGAATGAAATTGTAAGGGAGATGTTTCATCTTTGGATAACTAGACTACCGATACATGGCAGATTGGACGAGATCAAGATTGGAAGCGAGTGAGTGAGAGAGAGATTGGGAGAGCACAAGGTTCCCTTTCATCTTCCATCGTTATTCACAACAGTCTCACAGCATCACACACACCTTTCACCTCTTAGTTTCCACAGCATTCAATTTCCCTCCGAGTTACTTGGCGCTTCTTTCATAGTCATGCACGCTGTGCATTCATCTCTTTCTATTTCTTTCCTCCTTTCCTTGCCTTGCCGTTCCTTCGCTTTGCTTTACTTTACATTGCTTTGCTTTCAATTGCTTTATGTGCTACAATGCCACTGTGCTACTTGACTTACTGTCTTGGCTTGGCCCTGGCCCTGGCTACTCAGCTCAGTACATAATTACATGTAGGTATAATGCTTCTGTTTCCTTTGCTTTGACAACTTGTACACATTTAGCATGTGCTGGCCTTCATTCCAAATTCCATTCCCTCCATCTCATTTCTTCAGAGAAAGTAAAGTCCAGAGAGGACAGAAAGAAAGTGTAAAAGCGAAATTGTTCCCATTCTCGAATTTCTGAATGAAAGGAATGAACGGACGGACAATGAGCTATGGAACAAGTACCAGTGTTCTCTGCATTTCTCCTCAGCCTTGATCCAGTCCCCTGCAGAGTCCTATTCACTCTCACTCTTTCTCCTAAATATTCACTCGCGTTTAATCATGGACCTGAAATCTACATCTCACTCTCACTTTCTAGTTCCTTGGTCCTAGGAGGTCACCAGCACATTTTCAACATCAAATCAAGATATTTTCTCAACAAACTTTATTAGTTAGAGCCAGAGCAGGACACCTCTACTTATGTAGGTACATATCTCCACTTTTCTCCATGACTTCGACTGGAGTGAATCAAATCTACAAGTACAAACTACACTAGTAGAGAGTAGTAAGGAAAAATCGCTTACTTAAATATCTGTCTGTATAAGGGAAGGTAATTATATACCTACATACATATGTATAGTCGTTTAAGACGAAATTGGAGCAAGTCCATTTCTTATGGAAAAGGAAAGTGTAGTATAAGCACAAAGTGTTAAAAGCAAATTGAAGTATTTGCATGTATTTTAACATGAATATACTTGATTTTGCCTTTAAGAATTCATACACGGGTCGTGGAATGAGAATTGTACATACCCCAGTTTGGTTGTTAAAGGACGGAACTAAACACCTCTGTATGAAGCTGAAGGTAGGATTTTGGGAGCTTATTAAAATTACACAGCGGTTAATGTTTGATGGGTGAAGGTAGGGAATGTAAGTGCCAGTGCCTAAGCCGCGGAAGTGTGCGTGTTATGATGATGATCCTGGTCCTGGAGGCTATAGGATAGAGAAGAGATATAGAGCAGGACGATAGTTACTTGTGCCGTTGGTCTGGTTTCGGGTTCTAGCCCTAGCTTTGGGAAATCATGGGAAAAGGTGGATTTAAAAATAAAAAGAAGACGCACCGACGAGAACTCCATGACTTTGAGTATCCATAATGTAAGAGCCAAATTGATGACGACGAGGAGGAGGAGGATGGTGAGGACGAGGAAGAGACACCGTCTCCTCCAGCCATACAGACCAATCTGACATCCGTCTTGATATTTAGCAATAAAATTCCTCCTTGTCTCTTCTGAGCTGAGCCATTCATTCTCAACTTCGGCATCCCGTCGACCCACCATCTTGTTCGTGTGCGATCTCCGCTCCTGTCCCTAGCCTCAGTTCCAGCTCCAGCTCCAGCTCCAGCTCCAGCTCCAGCTCCAACTCCAGCACCAGCACCAGAACCAGCTCCAGCTCTTCCTGCACAATAATTACAAAAGTCCCGCTCAGTCTCCCAAACTTGTTCAACAATTATTCATCCGAGTAATCAGAGAACCAGAACGAGAGCCAGTGCAGTGTTAGTTCTCCTTGTATTATTACGTTATTATCTGTTGCATTATTTATGGGAGTCACATTCCTCCAATTAGATTACTCCTTTCCCAGGTCTACCTCCCGAGGATTCCTTCGCACAGCGACAACATGTCACCCGGCGCCGGTACAAGAGTCATACCCGTCCACATCCACATCCAAATCCACATCCACATCCACAACCACATGGACCTACCGACCCAGCGACCAACACAAACACGGCATCCTCTTCCTCCTTCCTACCAAAGCCCATCTTACCCTATCCTCTTTCTATATATACCTAACTTACTTAAGCAGTGCCAAGTGATTAAGAAGCTTCGAGCTGCCTTCACTCTCATTACTTTGATTTGGCATTCGTAAATCCAGTATTTGGAAGAAAGGCGGGGTGTGAATTTCACAGCTTCCTACTTACCAATGTACTTTACAAGAAGGGGAAGACACGGGGAACGGATCCCAATCCGCTGATCCATTTTGATTACGTATTTAGCGCGACTAATTTATTTATTTATCTATCGGAGGACTGGGCAAGTTGAAGGGAAGGAGAAACATTGGAAAACCGACTGCAAACCAAAACCGTATTTATAGAATCCAAACTACATACAAACTACAGCTAAATGGTTTGCGGAAAGACAGAAATCTGAATCGGAAGGTGGAGTGCATGAATTTGTGATCCTCTCCGCTCCTCCATAATAAATGATGTACAGGGAACAAGACGGTTTAGTTCCGTTCCGTCCGATGCAATGCTAAGCAATGCGATGGAGTGCGGCTTTGGACTAACAAAGACGTGAACTCAAATCTCTCTCTCTCTCTCTCGTTCCGTCTTCCAAATTCGTAAAGTCCGTATGTATGTATGTATGTATAATTATGGACGTAAGGAATTGATTAGAGACAGAACTCTTGAATGGTTCTCCATGCTCTCGACTTTCACAAACATTTATGATAGGGCATAGCCATGAATTGAGTTTCGCAGTGGAGACATAGGTAATTGATAGACTCACTGTGTGGACTTGTGGAGGAGGAGAATGGGAAAAGGAGAAGGGAAAGTGGAGAGCTAACAGTTGAGACATGAGGGAGGGCAGGGCAGGTGGCTGTGTGAAAGTAAGTGAGGATCCTCTCAACTGACTTTTTAACTCTTTTCTCAGGCTCAAAATAGACGTTAGATTTTGATCAGGAAATAAGAGGAAGGAGAAGGTCTCGATATGAGTATGAGAGAGAGCAAGAAAAGAAAATACAGAGACTTTGATACTTTGCCACTTGCACACTCGATCTTGGAACAGGAATAGATTTGGGAAAAGAGATTGATTTTTTCCCTCTTTAAAATTACCCATTTTCTCCGGTTCCGTATGAAGATGCTCATTGACTCCGAAGAGTTACAAAAGGAGGCAACCTATCTGAAATTTATTTCCCAAAAATATGACTTCATAAAATTCTATTGCTTGCCAATCTTTTTTCTCCTCTTCCACTTTTTCTCACCCCAGCAACCATCATTCTTATTTCTTGGCCTCCCTCTACTTCTACTTCTACTTCTACTTCTACTTCCTCCAGCTCCAGCCCAGAAACAAACTGTTATCCAACACACATCCACATCCACATCCACATCCACATCCACCCATCCTCCAATCCACCAATCCAACACACTACATACACTCACTTGCTGTCTCTCTGTCTCTGTCTCTCTCTCTCATTCTACCAAGGAACGATCTCACTCCTTAACACCACTCAACTTTCTCTCTCTCTCTCTGTACACCCACATTTCCATAGAACGGAACCATAGAACGAGAAAGAGACACGGACACGGGGTATACGTATATTCTACAAATTTCACTTTCTATCACCAGCTTCTTCATTCTTCATGTTCATAGCTCTGGTTCTCGGGCGAAAGAGGAAGGGAAGGAAGGAGCTCTGCTCATTCGAGCAACCGTCAGGGCCATTTTTTACTCACTTGCTCCCCAACATGATCCATTTTACCCCTGCCTTCCTTACGTATAAATGTACATATCTACGTAGCTGTCCAACCTTCCGCACTACCCATCTATCGTGTCATCTACGCCCATACTCACTACTCACATTCAAGCTGCAGCAATGAGCCAGTGCAGTGTGGCGAAAAAAAATAACTTTAAACCCAACTGACAGTGACAAAAATTTTGTTTGGGTTTTTAGTCTTTGGAGTCTTTGGAGTCGAAAGGGTAAGGTGAAGAGTAGGAGGAGCATGGAGTAAAAAAGAGATAGGCAGCTTGTGGAAATACCTTGGAGTAGTCTTTAGTCACAATCGAATGATACCCCACGAGGGAAAATTGGAGAAGAAGTTGGACAGATTATGAAAATGATTGATTCCGACGTGGACTTTGTTGGGAGAAAATGACTGTGGGAATGATGAAGTCAGGACGAACTTGCCTCTTATCCGATGTCAGCAACCGATGCTCGGCAACCTGTACCACAAGATAATGTGGCTTACAGATACTGCGTCCCGACTCCCGACTTGGATGAATTGATGATTGCAATCATCGCATCGGTTTCATTTCATTCCATTCCATTCCTTTCCATTCCTTTCCATTCCATTCTATTCCAGGCTTCCATTTTTTCATCCTCCATCATTCCACAATCCTCATCTTTCCCCACAATCGACAGACAACATAAGAAAGAATCCAACCCCAAAGTGGCTACACCAATTCGAGGTACTTATCTGGAAAACTGTTTCAAAAGCTCAAAGTAAAGGGCCACTGGTAGCTTTTACCAAATTTAAACTTGTTTTCCAAGTACCTATCGTTATGCTATGGTATGGTATGGTATGGTATGGTTTGGTATATCTGCAGTGCACGAGTGAAGGTGATCCCGCTGCTCGATGTATGAAAAAATGAAAATCCAGAGTAGGTATAAGATGTCAGTGTAATTTTAATACAATGATTTCTTTTGCCAATCAATCGACTACAAACAAATCTGCTTTGGACCATTTCTTTCAATAGCATTTATCCTGAGATCATGATTGAAAGGTGGAGGGAAGGGAGTCTAAATCGAAATTTGGAAATTTCGAATTTTCGAAATTCGGGATACAGTAATGCGTATGTATGTTGGTTAGGGAGTCATGCTGCATCGGAATTCGGAGGAGGAAGAAGTTGAGTAATAATCGAGTTGAGCAATGTGTCCAAAAAAGAGGAAATGAACTCGTGTTTTTCCTGGTGTTGTGAGTAATAGCCTGCTGCCTCATGCTAATAGCATGCATTTGTTCGCATATGGGTATGGTTTGTAACGGGGAAGAAGAAGCCACATCAGACCACACCACACCAGTCTCTGTTTAAAACTAAAGAGATGATTTTCCCTTGGACTTTTCTTGAATGTGGGATGAGAGTGAGTGGGAAGATGGAATATGTGTGTGTGTATGTGTATGTGTATGTAGTGTAATGTAAGGTAATGTAGAGTAGAGGGATCAGTGGACTTGGATGGTGGAGATAATTCATTCATGTGTAATCATATAAGTACATACAGGGATAGGAAGGAAGAGAACTTGTGTTCGATTCGATGCGATGGAAAGTCAGTGACTGTGCTGTGGCTGTGAAGTGGGAAGGAAGAACTGGGGCTACGCGAACACTCTGGGGAAGGTGTATATCTCTTATCTGCATTTTCTCGGCTGCTTGTTCAAATTCATGATTGCAGTTCTTCACACGACTCTCAATTCCCTTGCCACTTTCATCCGAGAGCATCATCGTAAGTCATCCCATCCTTCCCCCACCATAACCATAGCATTGCCATCCTGCCCACTACCACTACACAATTAGGTAGGTACCTACCTACCTACATGCATATCTGTAGAAAGCGGTAGCCTCCAGATTGATTCTCCTCGACTTGAACAACATGTTCTATTACCCTCAATTTCACCAACAACTCGCTTGAGCACCGCAAATTCTCACTCATTCAAAAACGCTACTCAATAAACTCTTGAGCGCTCGCATCTCTCCTTCCCTTCCAGTTCCAGTTCCAGTTCCAGTCAAGTCTTCCGCCCGCTACCACTCCACACAGGACTTCTATATGCACCTTGTCCCAATACAGAAAATAAGTGCAGTGTGTGTAAAAATCCATTAAAATCACGGCTGCAGATAGCCTTGCTACAGATAGCTCATGGAAAGGAAATGCAAATGTGTGCCGTGTGGAAAGTGTGTAGTGTAGTCTCTAGTCTCAATTCTTCCTCGCCACTCACCACTTTTTGTCCTTTTAAGTAGGTGTGAGTGTAAACACTTGTTATTTATTACCAGATCCCCGCTTTCCGATTCAACTCCCAGCACCAGCACCAGCACCAGCAACACACTAACACTAACACTAACATGAGATGTAGCAGGATGATTTGGAGATGGATGTGCATGGGAATCGGAACCTCGGAATGACACAATCACCCACCAACTCCATGCCTCCACACTCCTCGTCCTTTCAATCAAAGACTATGTAAATTATAAAAAAGGCAAATTACATTTATTCTCCAGTTTAAATTTAACAGTTTGCTCATGGCTCATGGCAAGTGTACATTGTACATACTTGAGTGGTGAGGAGGTGGTCGACGGTAAATGGGAAATGGTAAATGCTTAATGGTAAATGGAAATGGAACGAAGAGAGGACTGAATAATTGAGCTCCACTAGAAATGAGTCGAGTTGTTAGTCTTCAAGTCTAGACTTGCTTGTCTTGTCTTCCTTTCGCTTCCCTTCCCTTCCCTTCCTTTCCTTTGCTTTGCTTTGCTTTGCTTTGCTTTGGCTAGGCCTGGATATTTTAAATGCATATTCTGAATCGTTTGTAAATTATTTTTTGCTTGACCTGTTTTTTCTTGTTTAGTTGTGAAATGGATGCATGGAGGAAGGAGAGGATGGAGATGGAGATGGAGAGTGCGGGAAGGAGAACGTGCTGTTAATGCGAAGCCTGTGTAATTATACAGAAGCTACAGACGTATTATGCAGTGAGGACTAGACTAGTACAGTGGAGGTATGATTGCCAAGTGGAAGTTGGAGTTGGAAGTCGAAGTGGTTCCTCTTCCTATATACGGATACATGGCCATAGCCATAGCCATAGCCAATGCCAAATATGTCGAGTGTATAATAAACTCTTCGCACCCCTCGCTGTTTCTCATGACTTTCTTTCGTGAGTTGTAAAATCTATCTGCTTGTGTTGAAACCCTGGGGGATTGTAGATTCGAATAATTCATGACAATCTGCTTCAGCTCTACTTTTTTGCATTAAACCTCTGTTGAACTTCTCTAGCACAGCTTAATTCTCACTTGCCACATCTTCCACACATTTATATTTAGGCGCTTTTCCCTCCGTAACATTCACACAACCTCCAAATCCAAATCCAAATCCAAATCCAAATCCAAATCCAACTCCAAGTCTACATTCACAGTCATTTGACTCTGTACATCCCTGTATCCCTTGTCCCTACAATCACTTGCAATTCCAATTACATTCCCTTCCCATCACCTTCGCCAATCGCTATGTAGGTATAGGTACCTAGGTATACTAATATAACCTTCATAGGTATATCTGTATCCTAAAATGTGAAAAGAATTAATCGACACGAGCAAATTGCTTCGAGACAACTGCAACCGTAGAAACTATTAGAGGCAATGCAATGGTTGTTAAATCGCAGTTGTTGTTTCTTGGTGGGAATGCAGGAATAGCAAGTAAAAGAACGAGAAGTAGAGACGATTCCTCCACCACACTTTGGTATGCAAGGTAAACGGTATATGTACGCTTGCCGGAACAGAAGAGGAGCGCAGCGGTTTGATAATTTTCGTGGAGGCAACCAGCGGGAGGAACTAAATAATCCAAATCCAAATCCGAATCCGAATCCAGATCCAAGTCCATGCGTCTACGACTCTGACTCTGAGTGAGAATGTGAAGCAGGAAAGAACCCTGTGCTGTGCTGTATCCTCCTTGCCTTCGTCTTTTTTATCCACCTTCATCTCATCTTCATCTTCATCCTCATCCTCATCCTCATCTTGTGTTTCTGTTTATGCAGCGTGCCTCGGAAAAATATTCGGCAAGTATAAAAAGTTCAAGACAAACTCCTAGCTTTGTTTACATATAAACTGACGATGAGTTACCGTAGCCCAAGTTCTTAGACAGCATTCTTTTCAAAGCACCTCGCATTTCACAGCCAGCCATCCATCCATCCATCCAACAATCTTAAAGTCTACCTTCCTCCCTTTTGTTCTGCATCCCATTCCTTCCATGCACGAGACAAGACAAGGCAAGACGGAATTATCTGCCAAAGCAAAGTTTAAATTGCGCCTGCAAATGCCAATCCTAGTATGAGTACCACTACCACTACCGTTACCGGTGCCGGTGTCGGTGTCGGTGCCGGTACCGGCACCAAAGCCAAAGCCATAGCCATAGCTAAAAGCGAAGCCAACTGCCCTCAATTTGAATGGAGAGGCAGAAAGGGAATGCGAATGCGAGCATACGCAAGTGAATGAAGAAACAAACGGCTATAATGTCGTGCCACGTGATGTCATGTAATGTAATGCGATGCGGAGCATATTTAAACCGCGCCGAAAGCACAAATGCAAATGGAGAAAAGGAAACGCCATCGAGCTTGTGTGAGGAAGAAAAAACCCAAAGTACGACGCACAGTGGCAACTGTTTGCTATTCTTTTTCCGTCTATTACATCGTATCAAATGGCATGTGGATGAGAGTGTGGATGTGGCTCAGGATGTTTATCTACACTCTAAAAACATTGTCATCTATAAAAACAAATATGTAGCAGGGGTTGATTTGAACAGAGTTAATGTTAATACTGGATCCACAAGTTGATTGTGGAACACAAGATCCTATCCTACAGATAGTCCATGCATGTGTTCAGGGATGAAATCATTTCTGTCGCCAGTCGCCACGGAACTAGGAAGAAGTCGTCCTACATAACATACATAAATACATAGCGTGGAAGGGAACAAGTGGGAACTGAAGGGAGAGATTCCCTTTTCATGGATCACATACATATGTACACCATGTAGAATCTGTGCATCAGATCGGATCCGGATCGGACTCTGACTAGTCTAGTCTAGTCTAGTCTAGTCTGGAGAATGAGATGGAGCCATAAAAGTTTTAGTTGTCTAAAGCCTGTTTTACAAGGTGTTTGCTCCGCGAGAGTGCCAATCATGAGGTTTATTAACCAGCAGCATGAATGAGGATCCCTCATACAGAACAGATATCTGTCCGTGGATAATACTTGCACCTCATCATGAGGACGAGAGATATTTCACATTTCACCCTCAGCCGTCTCTCCAATCACTGCACTGCTCTCCTCTTTTTCCTTCGCTTTCCTCTCGCGTCTCATCATCTGATCTGGTATGTCTTTGTCGGACTTTGTCATTTATAGCCGCATCATCATCATATCTATCTCCTGCCCACATGCGTAGTCCTAACTCCTAACACACAAGGTCGTTTCATGCCCACCCTATTAAAAAGATACTGCATGCTTCTTCCCTTTCATCCGCTGCGCAAAATAGGAACCGTGCCACAAATATTGCGGGGGGAAGAGTACACTGCTCCGTCATTAATTCAATCAGCCGTGAAAATCAAACCTACACCTTACTAATATACAAGATATACAGGCAGAATACATATAAGAAAATTTGTAGTAACCTACCGTATTTTACACTTTTCAATTTTCATTAGAATTATCATATACCTACATAGTATTTCAAATAAGTAGGTACGTATATATAATTTATTATTTATTATTATTATATTTATCTTTTGAATTTGGACAGTAATTTTAAATTCGAAATTCCAGTGAAATTGTGGAGTGAAATCAAGTAGGAAAATAGTTACCACGGTCCATAAACTGGATTTAAGTGGTGCGCTTCGCTAATGAATATTCCAATAAGGAGTTGTCCCATCTGCAGTAGTAACTGCATTATTCCAAGTATTATGGAAGTTCGGGTCAAAGGAAATGGAGTGAGCGCAGTCTAATCGACAATCGAGTTTATCTCCACACATACATATGTCTGTCTATGAATAGGAATATTACACGCATATGTAGACAGGTACATACCTGGTACATACATAAGTTGTGTGGGGTAATCAAGCGCTGTTCATATAAAGCCATAAAGATAGACTTTGTACACAAATAATATCCACTTAAATCCAGCTCATGATGACAATCAAATTTATTTATGGATAATCTGCTGGGCAAGCACAAGCACGGCACGGGTTCTATACGTAGAAGCAGACACTTGTGGAAAGTCACAAACAGTCCAACTCGGAGCCGAATCCCGTATTTCCTTCCACTTGAGGGTGACTCTGGACTTGAAAAGCATTCCAATGTGATTTTCCTTTACTACTTCTACTTCCACTTCCACTTCCACCTTTTCCGTTCCCTTGAACAAATCACATACTAACGATAAGGTATTCCTTTTGCCCATCGAAAATAGAAGGCAGGGAGGGAAACAAAAGGAGAGAAGAGAAGAGAAGAGTCGAGGTACATATGCATGTAGCTACATGGTATTTGTATTTACTTCGTCTTCCAGAGCCAAATCACGTGAACGATGAACGATGAACGATGACTACCACTGCATGTGTGTAACGATCTATTGAGCGAGTAAATGAGAAAAAATCGTCATGTTTATTTTGGAAGTAAAATCAAGATTGAAAAGCTGCAGGAGTTGGACTTGGACTTGGATTTGGATTTGGATTCGGAGGAGAATGACAAATGACAATTTACATTGAAATCAAGTCAACATTTTTCTCCGTCCTTTTTGTTTCCACTCGTGTCATGGGCTCGTCTCTCTAGACGATGGTAACCAAACTCATTCTCTCCATTTACTAACTCCATTGCTTACATATATCCCGTCCTCTCTCTCTCTCTCTCTCTCTCTCTCTCTCTCTCCAAGTGCCATCCGATTAAGTAACGTAAACAAGTGCTGTTCTTGTAAACACTGAATTAGAATCAGATGCAGAGAAGATCCTTCTGTAGGAAATGTGGCATGTCATCGTCTTCCCGACGAGGAGTATCTGTACAAGTCATGTGAGGACTGTATGAAATGAAAGGATCAGAAACAAAAACACCACACGGAGAGAGAGAAGAGTGGTTCGTCGTCGTCGTCGTCGTAGGAGGGTGAGGGGTGATTCACATGTTCCGTATAAATCATGTGCTTACAATTAGATCTAGAGCTAAAGCACTTGATTTTTTGTATCCATTTACATTTACATACTTATATATGTAGGTATATAATTTGTTGTCTCACGATCAGTGACTGAAGCTAAAGATAGCAACGTCTTAATTTCAATTCTGCCTTGCATCCTACAACTAAATTGCATTGCACTGTCAAAAAGCACACAGTGACAAAAATACAAGTTTTAAAATCCCAATATACCCGATCCTTTTATACCCTTAAATCCCTTAAATTTTCAGGATTTGGGTCGGCATGGTTTCGGTTCGACCCGAAACATTTCGGGTTGTTTCTGTATATAAATTCGGTTGGGTGCGGTTTCGGTTCGAGTAGGGGTTTAACCTGAACTGTTCAATTTTTCTTCTGTAACCTCACTCAAAATATTTTGGTTCGAATCGGTATGTAATATGTAAGTATTTTCTAAAAATATCAACAGCAAATTTTAATTACCCATGCAAAAGCCAAGGAAATTCATACTAATTATTAGTTAAATTGAGCACTTGATTCGTCAAACGCAAAAAAATGTAACTTTGTCGGAAGCTACTCTTACACGTTGATGCTTCTAAACCAATAAATAAATGCGCTATATTTGAAAATTACGATCAACATTTAGTGCTGGCTTTAATAAAGTTTTTCTCTCATAAACAGGAAATAGGAAGCTGATAACTTATCCTGGGAAAAAATATAACCTTTAGGTTTGTCAAAACTGCTCAAACTATTGCGGTTTCCTTCCAATCTAAATCTTCCGCCAAATTATTCAAGTATTCAAGAGCTTCAAGTATTACAACTGAATTACTTCTCGGTTCGACCCGAACCGATCCTATTGAAGTTTGTAAATTGTCAACCCGACTCGCGCCAACTCTTTTTAAACATGCAGAAATATGCGTCTTATAATGTCTTTGATTTTGAACAAAAATCCGCGAAAGCGATTTAAACATCTTTAAATTGATGATTCAAACATCAATCTTATTGGTCTTATTTTAAAACATTTACAGCTAACAATT
>JAAXYX010000310.1:0-45104 GCA_036851915.1 Ptenothrix huangshanensis
AAATAAACTTGTGTGTAATTTTGGTAAGCTTCAAAATAATGGAGGTCAAAAGTCACTAAATAATTTTTTAACCTTTGACCTACAACATCTTGTTTTCTGAGGAATGTACAAAAGTTAATGTTATGACAAAAGTGATCATTATTTAAAAATGTACTTTGACGTAAAATTTGCCGGAATCGATGAAAGTGAAAAATCTCAGTAACATATAAAAACCTTCCCTTGTAGTTATATCATAATGTATCGGACGCACCACATTGTTGTCTTCGAAGGTGCAAAATTTCGAGACTACTTCGAAAGCCCTTAACGTTGTGAAAAAGATTTTACTTTATGCACTGTATAAAAATTTTATGCACGTATTTTAACCTAAAACCGAACACAAGTAATTACAGGAACAGAAAATATCAATTTACTTATGTGGGTACCCACCAATGAACCGCTGCTGAAGGCAGTAAAGTCAAAGCCAATGCCCTTGGTTCAGTGATTTAATCTTTGATTCTGATTAAACCAGGCATAGTCCATGAGCCTACTTAATAAAGAAGTTTGTCCTTACACTTACAATTTTCAATTGTTCACCAACACCAACATGTGAAATTGTACATTTACAGCTGAAACGGAAAGCGCCGAGGAATTTTGAGAAAGGTGCCCTCCCAGATTCATATTCAATAGACAACGTTACTGCTTATTACATACTTATTAGTTAGCTGCACTCCATATTTATTAGCATTACCGTTGCATTAAAGAGTTAGTTTAGACATGCTGATGACCTTATGCGGGTATAATTACACAAGTACGCATATATATAATGTCAATGTAGATATAGGCCTAAAGACCGTGAGAAAAATGTTTGCAATAACAATGTAGTTATTTATTATTCACTTGTCTGCCGTTTAATTCAGTCTGAACGTGAGACAGTTATGCGTTACTGCTACGATTACGAATTGAGTCGATGTCTGTCTATGGGATTTTACTTAAGTGTATTGGTGCAAGTACATTGCAAGTACTACAAAGTACAATCTGTTTGGCAGCACGTTGCAGATATTCAATCACTGAGAAATGCTAATGATATTACAGCGAATGATATTGCATTGCAGCGGGAGCTGAGACTTGTACAGCTGCATATTTTGTACTTCAAAAGGAACAATGAAATGGGACAAAATAGAAGCAAAGTTTGAATTTTAAAACTACTTAAAATTATGACAAATGACCATCGTTAATACTGATATATTTCGTAGATATTTGTGCAAATAGGAATATTGGCAAACAAACTGTCGAATAATAATCATACCTACGAGCAGTTTTCAACGCAAACGAATATCCTTTTGGTAAAACTATCACAGTCTGCGCCTGTAATTACTGTGTATGTAGTTGCACTACTATTGTTTGCCATAATTTATAATATCTTTAATAGTAATAATAAGGGTAATAATATAATTTCCATTGAAATTGCATTGTATTAAGGAAGATATAATATATCTATATAGATAAAATGTTGTTGTGTAGGAAATAATGGTAATCGTGTATGAGATTTTTAATCGCATTATTACCCTTTCTTTTTTCGTTTAGAATCCTCTATCTATTTCAGTATGTAGGACATACATATTTAACTCCAGATTACCATGAGGTGCTGCATAAGGTACTTATTGATTACTAAAACGAATTAAAAGTGCATCTCGAGTGCATATTTCAGCCCAAGTTGTATTTTCAATTTTAAGATGCACTTCAGATGCACCCAAACAGAAGTTCAAGATACAGAAATACAAACTGCGTTTTAGATATATTTTTCTTGTTTAAATTTACAGTGTACATATCAGTTTTCAGCGTAGTTCGACTTCCATTAAATGTAATAATTAACTTTCCATAGATAATGTCGCTACGTAAACTGTATTCGATATTAAACTAATTGAAAGAATCGTGTAACAGAATTACTCGTCGATTTCAAAGACACTTTTTGAAGGCTACGCTGTTGAGAAGGACGGGAAAGAAGGCAACAATATGTAAGATGTAACAACTTAATGTTAACTTGAAGTTCAGGAACATGGTTACTTGATATTGATGACATGATGACATATGTACTACTAATCTATTTGAATTTCATTGTATTTTTTAAAAAGACAATTAGTCATAAATATCCGTCTACTTAATGTCTACCTAATAGGTGTAGTTCAATGGTAAATCATATCATATATATAATATATCACCATTTATCTTGAACTACCTGCCTATATAATTTACATTGCCTGCAAGAAAGTAAAAACGAACCTGCACAGTTCATAAATAATTCAAAGGAGAGATAAAATAGATTAATCGTTCGAGGATAAAATTTAGAATGAGAATCAAAATCAATATCAACACATCATGTATCACAAGAACGCTAGTAGTAGTAGCTACCTTTGATTATAATTATTTTTTATATAATAACTATTTAAATATAAAACTATGCGATCTCTTTCTAAAGTCTGCATGCATATATATCTACTTAGTTAATATATGTACGCCCATTTGTAGGACTTAAATATTCTTACCAAAACTTGAACAAAAAATATTTAAGCAATAATCATAATCAGAATCATAATGATGCACAGTTTACGACAGTTTATAACTGTAAGTTTATTATCGACGTACAGATCGTAGGACTAGGACCATGATCGGGACGGCCATGAAGGTCATCTATTTAACACACGGTAATAATTGGTTTTCTTATAATAATGTGAGATAATAATCATTAGCTAATGATACATTAAAAATGCAAACAACCACAATTCAGTTGCAAACTGCAACTGGGTTGTTTCTTACTGTTTTTATTGACTCGAGATCGAGAGTGAACTTAAGGTAACCGTAAAGAGCCAGACAGCAACAGTTAGTCCTCCAATTCAGTTGCAGTCGTTATTGTTACTGAGTTATCCCGATCACAAGCGTAAATAGTTGAGGTTTTGTACTAAGCCTAGGATATTAAAGTACCTATACCTTCTTAACTTAAATGAATACTTTGTAGATTATCAATAAAAATAGTAAGTATTGTTATTATTACCGCTATCATTTATTAATAAATGCATATCATAAATGCGAAATGAAGGAGACACATTCAATTCTAGATTCACTAATCGCAATATGTAGTTAATATTCAGGTAGTCACGTAGTATTTAACTATGCAAAATGTTTCATGTTATATTCTACGTGCTGTAGACAGTGAATTTATATAATTATTATACCACAGCGCCGTATTATTAAAATAATGTACAGCCACGACGACAGTTGCAGATTACACAGCAACAATAATGATAATAATAATATTTAACAGCCATATACAGAGACATATATAATTACATGGGTACTCTAGTTTTTTAATACTCTCGTCTGGCATGCATTAAATTGTAAATTGTCATTTCATTTCATTGACTAAAAAATGTAGAACTTGAAACAATTACCATAGAACAGTACGTGCATGTCGGCGGGGGTTGTAGTTGTACATAGTAATCTAGTAGTACCTAGTACAAGGCAGGTGTATTCAGTAGGTAAAGGGGTTGTAATATTGTAAATTACGCCACATTTAGAAAACTATTACCATTAGGATTTTGATTATTACGTTAATTACTAATTTGAAAACGGAAGTAGCAGATTACTCATTCAGATAAAATATCATTACACTCTCCAATTGAATTTGAATTCAATAGATGTTTAATATAATCCCTTCGTAGTTCTTTAGTTTTGACTGTCTGATAAGTATTATTTTATTCCATTCAAAATTAAAATGAAGAAAATATTGATTTGAAGCATTGTACTAGTATATTGTCTTCAGCATTAACTATGTGAGTGGGCTCAAGAGTAAAATTTTTATGACTATTGTTATCCATAATTTACTTCTTATTAATATGCTTACATATTCTTATATTAATATGCTTGCCCATTACCTCCCTGTCCTCGCACTCCTCGATGGTAAATATAACTACTTAGATAAGCATCAGAAATCAGAAATGTGTATCCTTGCTTTTGCAGCTTTTGATTTTATTCTATTTGAATCTAAACTAAGGTTGGTTTTCAAAATGTTGTTTCATTTTATTATTTATAGTAAGGAATTTACTGTGTTGTTTGATTTTATTTCCCCTAAAGTAATAATAACAGTAAAGCAAAACGAAGCAGCAAACTATTCGAAAGAATTTTTGTCTCCTCCAAACCAATGCTAAGTATGTAAATGTAGGTAGGTAAATGGTTGCTGAATTCGGTAGCATTCATTATAATTTATACTATTTACAGAATACATTCTTTTTAAGCATTGAAAGATTCCACCTTGCCATATAGAGTAGCATAGGGTTGGCATAACTTAAATTTCAATCTGTACATAATTATCTTTACCCACGTGTACTAAATTGAATTTTAAATTTATAAAATTGGTAATATTGGAGATACAGTTCAAATGCTGAAGCTTTGTTTTTATTTTTATAGTAAGATAATCTTAGTGACTGATGATGAGTAATTAATAATTAATACCTACACTAAGTATATGACTGACTAGTATCTGTAAGAGAACAAATATAAGGGCAAACCATTCTGTATTAAAAGTGTTTCAAAGGAATCACTTTCTTTTTCTCTTTCTTGTACGAACATGAGCTGATCATGCGAAGGAATATGTTCGGTTAATGTGCAGCATAGTAAAGTGTATGTAATTATATGTATGTGTGGCAGGTTCAGAGGGGTGCTCTGCTATATACTGTGTTCATGAGTTTAGAATAAAAAATGAAGAAAAATAAGTAACTTAGCAACCACAACTGCAATGCAGTTCGCAACCGCAAGCGCAAGAGCAACCGTACCATACAGTAATAGTAATAATAATACAATTAAAAGAATGTGCGCTGAATTTATTAGCATGTCCACATGGCTACAGGAGAGCACATTATTATCATTAAGAATTATATTCGTATGATTCTGAATTCGTCTGAGGTGCGTGACAGGATTACTATATGAGTATGATAAATTACAATAATTGCAAGTTTACATACCTGTATCTACCTACGTTTCACATCTAACACCCATCCACGCCATACCTGGTTATATACCTGGTCTGGCCTGGTCTGGCCGAAAGCCCAAGTGTGCCTAGGCTAGTCTAGCTGAATGTTGAATCCAAAACAAAATGCAATTGCAATTGTAATTAGGCATAGAAGATATTACTAGCACCATTTTTTCCATATATAATACATAGTTTCAATTTCAATGCTACTTCATGACTCTCACATGATGATTGTACTCATGCATCTATAAGGTCTACCTGCGTCTAAATCCAAAGGATAAATGTATGCAAATTACAACTGTGTATCCATCGTTGGCTTGATTTGAAATTTTAAACTCATACTCTTTTTTCAATCAACAATATGAAAAGGTAATAGGTACTATAATTACAATGACAGAATCAGGGAGAGAATGGTTTGAGGTTCCAGTTACGTAACACGAAGTCCTACCTAACCAACAAATGAGAAGAGATACTGTCACTGTGGCCAACACTAGCTCAGTAAGCCTGTAGAATCGCATTCATTCATCATCTTAATATGTTATCCATAGTTCACATTAGATGCTAAAGCTGATATTCATAAATAATTATGCATAGATATACCGACATAATTACTATGCTATTACATAGGTAGGTTTAGTTTTTAATTCAATGTATGAAAGAGTGATGCGATGCGATGAGCCCAAACGCCTCCATAACAATAAGTCAAGTAAAGATATATTACCATTATTAACTGTTAATTTAAAGCTATTGCAATAGCAGTTATCTACATACCTACGTTACATAACGTACAAGTACGAGTGTATAAAGTCACTTGGAATACTGCGAATATCATTTAATATTGCAAGTATATGTATATTACAGATGAATCACTTTGCTACACGTTTGTACGTGGCAATTTGTCCAAACTGAAATGCTGGCGGTTTTGTTCAGCATCGGTAATAACCTAATGACATTGCTACAGTAAGGGTGTTGCATCAATAATTCATGAGTCAGACGGCAAGTTGAGACTAGGCCTTCAAAATTCCATAACTGATAATGCACTGCGACATTATTTGCGATTGCACAAAAATATGACTGACCGTCTATGTTTAATCCTCCTACCACGTACCAAATAATAAAATATTGACTGGGTGAGCTTACGATTAGTGAACTCTGTAGTAGTAGTATCTATTAATTATATGTATTGTGAACTCCGAACAATTTTAACGTGATGAAAATATGAAAAATCATGAAGTATAAAGAAAATAAGCCTATTGTGATTGCGAACTTAAGTTTAACGATAAGTCTAAATGTACATATATTAAAATCCTGTTCCGTGGAATCTTCTTTTCGAACTTCAGAATGGTATAATATTTAATAATGAATAAACATGACGTAGCAATGAGCTCAAATAAGAATCAACGAATTTTTTTATTACGTTTTTGTTTTAGATTAATTCTAATGATTTATTCTAAATTGTTCAAATATTGATGTTTTCACGTTAATATTACACATTTTTATTTCTTTATTTCCATCATACCCTCTTTGTTTTCCTACATAATATTTAGTCTAATCCCATAGTTTCTCGCACATCTACTTTTAGTTTTAACGTAATTACTTCACTTACTTTATCCTCTAGTTTGAATTGATTATCAATGACAAAATGACAAAGTGATCTTGACTCAAACATTGACCTTGTACAATGTCGAATGTCGAATCCAAGTCTAAACGTGTATAAATACTGACCTAAAATATATAATTAAAATGTAATCGTAATGTAAAGTTTACCACGTGGACATTAACAATATTTGTTGCACATGATAATGATAATTATCTAAGGTATAGTATACGCACGTAATAGTCACCACAAAAAATGTCAAAAATCGTTTACGTTGTATACACAGTGTATAACAGTTTGCAATCATCAGAAAATAATTACAGAATCAGGAAACTAAAAAGGATAGCTACATTAATTTCAATTAACTTCTTTCAACATTTTACAACTGTGTACAGCCCTACATTTAATGATTCAATTATGCAGTAATTACATAATAATAAGTACGTACGTAAGACAATACTCATGTACCTACAACATACACACACACTGCACCTAACATACTAAGGTGTAACCAGTTAGGCCAGTTAAATAAAATTCAAAAACAAAATTGAAAAATCAAAAACTATCTTCACACCAGAAGAGAAACATAACAAAACACAATGACAATAATAAACAAACGCGCGATTCTTGTAAACGTTTCATTAAATAATAAATATGCAATTAATAATTTTCACATGAAGTCAAAATTCATTTTAGAATCCGATTCCAAACGAATGCAACATGCAACGACTAAGATTAAAAATAAAAATAACAACAGCAATTAATACCAGCAATCCTAGGCGTAATGATACTTGTACAGAGGAAGTAAGCTTAGGCTAGATTGCAAATCATGCATGTAATTAATCATGTAAATCTAATTTGTTGTATTAAGTTAAAACCGCAACAGTTACAGACAATTCCTTTCTCCAGAATAGGAAGTTAATTCGCAATAATTATTTTGTGTAATGGCTGTAAAGGTGCAATGAATAAGAACTATATTCTCAACCTCAACACAATGACGTTTCCTATAAAAACAAAAAACAAAACCTCAGACGTAGTTTAAAACAGGATCCTTAACGTAGGATTAATTTAATTACTTACCTCAACATTACTAGTATAGTATGCAATGTACCTAGTTCTAGTCAATTAGGTAGCTATAACGCTCCCTAACTAATTGCCTAGCCTAATTATAATACGATTGGCTCACTTGGCAGCTGTATAGCATTAAGCCCTACACGGAGTAGATTAACGACGGATAAAATAAGGTTTTAAGATGATTAATATAAGCATGCTTAAAAATCAAGTTCTAATAAGCTGATTTCAACATTGAAATTACAGGATGATGTTACCCTTTCCTCTACTCTGAATTTGAATGACAATGATGAGTCGAATTTTATACAATTGTAAGATTGTATGGTAAATCTGTACACATGTAATTGTAGTTGTGTATGTATGTATATGTCCTTAATTGCATAGGATATTCTTATTTCTAGTAATACAATCTTATTCGTAATTATTCCTAAATATACATATGTAATTATTTAGCAGAGTACATATTTTTTAAATATAATTATATATTTTATATATATGTAGGTATCTATATATATTTGTTTATACTTCCGAAATCGTAAAATTAAAATGTTAATAATTGTATGTATTTTTTGTACTTGTCAAATGTAAGCAAAGGCTTACCATATCCCTTCCTCACATCTCTCTGGTTTGGATTTGGTTATTTTTATCTACGTATGTATACTTATACTTGTATGTCTCTCTAGTCGTCTTTTCGTACAGTTTTCACAGGCATTTCCGAAAAATGTCTCACAAAATCCTACTTACCTACCCATTGATATATTCAACAGGAGAGTCCCTTCAGGGCACAATCAACAACCCATAACTAATTATTTATAACTGTGTCGTCCTGTGAATATATCATCTGCATTTTTAGTTTGCTTTGCTAATTGTAATTTATGATTAGCTTTGTTTACATACAAGGTACCAAATGCATCCTTGTATTGTTTCTGTTATACAATCATTGTTTGTAATACATTACAGATTTTTTTGTTTATCAGAACTAGTTTATTAGCCGTATTAATTCTAGCTTTGCCACCTCAGTACCTAATATTATAGTAACATGCTGCTACCTGTAGATTCAAATGCCAGCAAAAATGTCTGGCTGTATTTCAAGTATGGAAATTCGTAAGTAAATAGTTAATATTTATTATGTAGTTGATTTTATGTAATTTCTCTTGAAATCGCAATGCCGATAAAGTACAACTATACCTTGTTTCCCTAAATTCTTATAACTTGGTAAATATTGGTAAATAGTACAAGTAGGTTATTCGGTATTTTCTATTGAAGTATCACTTAATCTTCTGCTTAATCCATTGTCTCTAACTGTAGTTGGTATCTAATGTCTTAAATTTCCAAATACGATTGTTCTACTAAAACAGATTTAATACATATTAGCGGCAACCCGCTACGCTGTAAAGCCTTCGTAATTGAAAACATGTAAAATATACTATAGTTATGTATCTTTTTAAAAAAAATTCTCGACAATGAAAATACATAACCATGTTGTGATTTTCACACCCGTGCAAGTACAAAAGGCTTAACAGCAAGGTGGGTTCGCCGCTATTGCAAATTATGGTTAACTGTACGGTATGTGTACGATTATACTGGATGACTGGAACTGGAAACGGCAACGTAGGTACGGTTTTACACAATTGATTAACACAACTTTTTGCCATTTTGCTCCCATCGTAATTATGTATACAATATATATATGTATATATATCTCATATAATTACCTAATTCGTATTTTATGCTTGCTCCATGAATTAATATGTTATGGTCACCGATTCCAAAAAAACTTTAAGAATTTGAAATATTCATAGTCCCAGTTCCCAGTATAACTAATCCGCGAATAGGATTTTCCAAACCCCAATCAGTATACTAACTATAATTACCAATGTCTATTCTAATTCGTCTAGGAATACACGGAAAAGTACAGGATTATATTAATAGTTTGAATATTTTCTTTGTCTTATAATTAACAATTAATCATGGGTAATGTCGAATCAAGTATTAGCGAAGTGTCCTTTAACCATAAACACATTTCGATCCTATACCACCTAGACGATGCAATTCATAAAAGACAATTAACGACAGAGTTTGTAATTTTACATAGTTATTCATATTTATAGTAATCATTATATATATACTACAAGGATCTCTCGATCATCGTATGAACCATTCGCTTATTATTTGTTTGTTTACCCATTTGTAGCGCTGGGTTTTACAATATAATTAATCAAAATCAACTTATGACATACGAATACAACAATTAAATCTAGTTTAATTATTAGTAAATTTAAACTAATATGATTTCTTACTATAGTATTGTAATAATATGTAAAGATACTTATGGAGTTTTGAAAATATCACGATCAATAAAATATTATAATAACCTATACCCGCAGGGCAGCAAGGTAGAGGGTATAATAAGAGAAAAAACATGTTAGATTTGTCAATATTTGTTAATCCTCTCCTTGCATGACCTACATTCCAAGTTTACAAGCTGAAAAATTTTCATTCCTCGTATGCCGCTCTAGTGTAGATGTGCTTATATCATTTTTGCCGTAATGTTTATGGCTACGTCGAAAGTACAACCCATTGAAGGCTAGCAAACCCTTTTCTTGCAATAGGTATATAAATTAGGTATGTATATGTCACATACATGAGAATTTAAAGTTCGTAGCAACAAATATTATAGTATATGTAGTTTCCTTCCCCTGACTTCCCGTCTTGTTACTTTTAAACGGTATCTTGCAAATTGTAGACGTTCGGTGCACCGACACAAACAAATTAATGACAAAGTGTAACTCATGAAAGTTCCAATTCAGTTTCCTGCGAAGACGATGTGGATGATTTCGTTTGTTGCTGAGATGATGGCTGTTGATGTTGGTGATGAGAGTGAGAAGTAGAAGCCATGGATGAAGAAGACTGAGCGTGCTCTGAAGGCGTAGCAGGTGTTAAGGGAAGATTGAAAGTGGCTGACGAATCGGTTGAGGATGGCGTGAGTGGACTTGGACTGGGAGTTGCTGAACCAAGTTGTCCACTACCTCCCGCAGATTGTGGCTGTGACATTAGCTTTTGACGGACCTCACGAATTTTCAACTGGAGACAAGACTTATTCGGAAACACGTCTGCATGCTGATTCTAAATCATAGAGGTAGCACAGAAACAAGTTTAGAATAATTATACGTATTACTACCAAGTTTGCGTGTACAAATCACGTAAAGTCTGTTTCGAGAAAGAAAAACGAAACGATGCTTTCTTTTCCATTGAACCTATGCTACAATTTTAACGTTATTTTTTCATACATTTCAGGTTTGACATGAAATGTACAACCTCAGTACCTAGCCTTGTTTGTGACCCTGGACGACTTCCGTCATTACTAGCCATGCAATTATATAGGTATGAAATCGTATAAAAAAGAAATTTTTGTACAAGCAAATAATAATACAAAATAGCACACAAACCTGGAAAGATGACGTAGCCTGTGTGGTAGGAAACATTCCTTGATCCTCAAATAACTGTAGTACTAGTTGGCGCCGCTGCTCTAGGATTTTACGATGACCTTTCTCTATTCCAGCTTCCATCATACTTCGACTTAAGCCTGCGGGTGTTTTCGGAGTTCGGGGTGAACGGAGGCCAAGGCTGGCTAGATTCAAATTCACATTTGGCATAGGAACCGAAGCTAAACTCATTTGTACACGTTGCTCTGTTACAGTTGGAGTTGAAACGACGGGAGATCTTGGAATGTTTACAGCGTCGTCAGCAGGTGGTTTGCTCACAACGGGCGTGGATGCAGCCGACATTGTATTTGGATTATCAGCTAATCCCGAAAAATATTCAAATTCCACATTATTCCGAAAATTCTAGTTTTGTCTACAATTCCACAGCAGCTGTATTTAATATCTGATAGAAGTAATTCGCTTACTTTTAAATGCTTCCAGATTAAAGTCAGGACCGAAGAAAGTACTGCCAGTTAGTTTCACAGGGGCAGGAGTGGATGTATTACTATAGGTCTGCCTCGGGTTCGTCTTCAGTGGCTGTTAATTGCAATTTACAACAATGAAAGCACTAAGTTGAGTTTTCTTAATGAATTACTGTATGCACTGTACAGAAAAATGCAAGTTTACACTAGGTTACGTACAAGAAGGAACCCTCTTTCTTTTAAAACTTTGGAGCAAAACCCTAGGGCTAGATGGTAATGACATGGTGCTCGGTGAGTGACACTCGTTTGGTTTGAATTGAGGCAAACTTGAGAACTTCTCCACAAAATTTACTTGCTCTAAAACCCTAAATATGCAAACAGTATTAGTACCTTTGTGACACAAATATAAAATAAACAGATGATGGAAAAAATGGAGGAAATTCAATTCTCTTACTTATCCATGCCATCTTCAATATTCTTTTTGAAAAAGCTCTTTTGATTTGGATGTCCCACACCTAGTTGGCCATGAACATCCTTATCATCAGCCATTATTTCCGATGACATATCTTCTACAGATGATTCTTCATCAGGTGCTTCCTTATCATTATCCCTATTTACATTTTCAATTTCTGCAACACTGGGGACTTCGATTTCTTCAACTGTAATTAAAGGACTCTTTTTTTCTTCATTCTCTGACTTTACCTCAACTTCTACCTTAACTGGATCTTCAAACACTTCTTTCTGTTCATTATCTGGAGTTGATACTGACACTGCTAACGTTGGTGAAGGTGATTTTACTGGAGTTGCTACATTATTATTATTAACAGTTTGAAATGACAGAGGTAAGCAATTGCCTTGAGACTGCCTTCTCTGTAACGGCGCTTTGCCAAGTTGAGCTGGAGTTGGTGCCAACACGAATGCTTGTCGTGCATCTTTCATATCTTCAGTTTCACATTCAGTTTTAGATCCCTGGACTGCTTGATTTTCATCCGGACTTTTAGTTTCTGCGCTCTGAAATATTTTTGATATCATCAATATTTAGTCCCATTACTCTTATTTATCGCGAGATTAATTACTCACAATTAACTACTTGATTTTTCAGGAATACCACTTACTTCCACTTTTACTTCGGTTTTATTGCAGTCCTCCGACGCCCCTACAGGAATATTAACAACAGTTGCTTTGACTTTAGGCTTCAAGTCAACTTCTTCCACGGTTGTTGTAGTGGTAGTAGTTGAAGTGGTTACACCCGTGTTTATGACTAAAGATAAAATTAAGAAATTAATTATTAAAAATAACCAATATTAACCAAACATCGACGCTTCCTCCTAAAATCGAAGTTAACATTTCAAAATAAGCATCTATTACAGTCGGTGTAGGTACTGGAGAAAAAGCGTTGACTCACCAGGAATAGTTGACATTCTAGGAGTGACTTGTGAAGAATCCACGGATTTAAAAACCGTTAAGGAAAGTGGTTAATTTATTATTTTGTAAAGGTATCGCAAAGGATGGACGCACTAACAAGGTTTGAGTTGGAATAACACCACCTGACTGGGTAAAAGTAGCCATAAACGGTTGGGATTTTAGAATGTTGCAATTGTCCTTCGTTCCCTCGGTAATGTTTCCACCTTCATTCGTTTCCATCTATAAAATCCCATTTAGATTGCAAATTACTATTACTAGAATATATTGGAGTCTTGTCGTTTGTTGACACACATAACAATAATGATAATCTTGAAAAATTTAGTAAACGCTGAACGTATTCGCCAACAAACCTTTTTCAGATCTTTTGGGGACGGCATAGAACGGAACGCACTTCCGGTGGGCTGAAAAACTAATTTCGGAACCGATGGTGAAATTGCAGTGAGAATATGTCCACCCCCTGAACCTGGATCTGAAGGAAGCCTAATGGGTTTTGGTTTATTTATGGTTTTTGTAGGAGTGACAATTGAAATAGGCGCTGGATTCGTCAGGGTAGTCCCTCCACTTCCGGTAGTATGCGTAGTAAAAGTTGCCACGCCCGTGGTGGATATACTAACTTCAATTGATTTCGGCGTCGATACAGTTGGTGGACTAGGCGCCCTGTGGTAAGGTTTTGTATCTCCTTCAATGTCAGAGTCGCAATCTGACACAACCTTTTCTTTACATTGCAGATCAATATCATCACATATTACCTGCAAACAGTAAAAGAATAATCTGAGGATACCTATCTGAACTTGTATTACAACTGATAAAAGATCCAGTGAATCTGTAAATTGGTACAACCACAGTATATATAATATAATATATAAATATGTAATATATTATATACATGATAGGATTAGGTTATTAGATACACCCTATAGGGTGATATATTGTAATGAACAATAATTATCACAAGTAGAAAATTAATAATGCCTCACCATTCGATCTTCTTCATCGGAAAAGTCGCCACTATTTTTTTGCCTATCGCCGTTGCCACTACTTCCAATGCCACTCTCGGTGCTGTTTGGACCTTGCCCATCCCCGAGTCCAGTACCGAGAGGAAAGCCACTGTCTTCGTCAATATTAGAACTAGATCGCCGCCTCTTGACACTTGTAGCTCCGCCAGTACCTTCCCCAGGCACAAGTCCTCCACACATATTACCACTGGAAGACTTTCTTCTATCGCGACTACACCATTTCCATCCAGGATTAGCTTTAAAATGTGCTTCCTTTACTTCTGAAGCTAGCTCGTGATATTTCTGCTTTTCGTCAACTCCAAGCTGGTACCACCATTCTCCCAATATTTTTGACACGGTACGATTATCTTGATTTGGATGTCTTTGATGAACTAAAGCCCGATGTCTCTTACTAAAAATCATGAAAGCATTCATGGGTCGACGAATCCTTTCAGGTCCATCCAACTTATCCTCTTTGGAAGCTGGAAGTGATTGTGCTCGTCTTTTAGCCCCATTAAAACTAGACACAGAATCCGACACGCCTTCAAAAACGTCATCATCCTCTTCAGAAATGTCAGGAAGACCCGTGATATCCGAGTCATGTTGAGGAGCTGTCAAACTATGACTCTGTCCGATGGCAGTGGTGTTATTTGAAGTAGTTGTGGTGGAAGAGTCTTTTCCTGAAGGGGAATCTGGCGTTCCATTTACATGTGTTGTCAAGCACGGTTGTTGGGGCGGTGAGGGTGTCGGCGTTAGAAAGGGCAGTAAAGCATGCCACGGATACACTTTCGGCTGAGGCTCACTGTCCTTCTCTGAGTGAGAATTACCGTTTTCCGATGGCGGCAGTGAAGGAACTATTGGTAACAGCTGAGTAGGCAGTGGTGCTTGAGATCCACTGCTACTATTGTTATTATTACTGCTAGTATTTCCAGAATTATTGGATGTGGATGAACTGGAAGTGCCGTTGTTATTACTGCTGCTGCTACTGCTACTGCTACCACTGTTCCGAGCCGCAGTAGAACTTGGCGCTTCTACCAAATGAATAATATTTGTAGACAAAGAATCCGATTTGGGACGAACTAGAACCATACTTGGCTCTCCAGAAATGCCAGCATTCTCCGGAATTATAAGTTGAGGTGGAGATGATGGACCATTCGAATTCAAAACAGAAATCCCATTCACAGACCCACAATTGTCCGAAATCACACTGGACTTTTCTATCGAAGTCATTACAACTTTTTGATTGATTACATTATTTGCCGACGTAGACACAGGAATCGTAAATGTATTTATCATATTCCTAGAGTTATCACTAACACTGTAACTATTACTAGTCGTTAGATTTGTCACAAATTGTCCGCTGGAGTTGGTAGTAATAGGAAGAATTGCTTTTCTAAATGTTATTGGTGTACCCCCCGCCATTACCATGGTGGACTGAACTGTGACAGGAGCACCAACGCCTGAGGAAGTAATAGTAGCTCCACCTCCACTCACAGAAGTTGCTGTCATAAGTTGTCTTTGCCCTTGTTGATTCAGATTAACAACAGAACTGGTGGTAATGGGATGTGCGAGAACTACATGTGTGGGCGAGGAACTCACACAACCAGATTGCAACGTCGTAGTAAAGGGAATTACCTGGTAACGAGACGGGATTTGTGATTTACCAGAATGAACGACGACTGGGGTTAGCGTCATAGCACCCTTTACTAAATTTATTGGAGGTCCGTTTGTAGCTGCAGATGTCATTGTACCCTTAAATTTGTCCAGTAGAATTCCATCATTTTTGTTTTCCCGTATAACGGAAGCCAATGATGCTCCGCCGCTAGTATGAGTTGTCACATCAGAATTATTATGACTTAATCTTTGAGTGTTCGCAATCACGATACCAATATGGTGCTGCGTCTGGGACCCGGGAGCAGCTAAAGTTGTGTGACCATCCACACCATTAATATTGATTGATCCTCCAGTTCCAGCGGAACTTGTAACCACTAAACTTGCTGTGGCCGTATTGCCAGCATTGGAATTAACGGATACAATAGGAGACATCTGAATTACACTTGTACTGCCAGGCGTAAAGCGAGGTCGACGGATTTCTGGTCGTATAACAGATTGTTGTACATGATGAGTGGTACGAGATCGATAGTTATCGTTAGACACATTTCCCGAGCTCACAATGTTTTGAACAACGACGGCTTCTCCATTTTTGGGATTCCATGCTGGAGACGAAGTGGTAGAAGTCGGGATGGGTGAGGTGGCTGGGATACCAGCAATGGGCATAAAAAGATTGTGTCTAGAACCCACGGTTAGAGGTGACTGAAGAACCCGAGGGGAATTACAACCACTTTTTTGCGATGAGGGTGGCGAGAAGGATGGCGAAGTAGATCGAGAGAGTGATACCAACATTGTGGCTGCCTCTGTTTCATCAGCATCGAATCGACCAGCTACACGAACATCTCTTAAACTACTCGGAGACGTACCAGAATCTCTGGAACTGGCTTCATCCGCTTCACTTTCTTTCGACTTGGACCTACTAGAAATAAAAAATAACGTTTAGCATCTACGAGTTACTAATATTAAATTTACTTCTCTCTTAGTTAATCTTTAAGCTTAAGCGTACTTCATATCAGATGAAGAACTATGATGCAGTGATGACTGATGGCCGCCTTTGCTCCCTTTCATGCCCAAATGTCTAGAACAAAACCCTCGTCTTTGAGATTCTTTCGTGCATCCTTCTTTCGAACACAACCGTCTCCACTGTTTGCCATTAAATTTCTTTCTAATCCCCGTCGGTGTGGATACGACATCCCCTTTCTTGTACTTGTGTGGTGTTCCAGACTGCGACCTTGGAGTTGCTGCTTGACTTCGAGGAGTACCTCTTTCTCCGATTAAGCTTCCAGAACTCATGTGACTTTGGACACTGCTACATTTGCTACTGCCAATTTGAGTTCCAGGAGTAAGACTTGCACTTCGACCACCAATTGTCATTCCAGCTTCATTGAAATTAATATCCTCTCGTCTCAAATCATCATCACTTTCACAAAAATCATATTCAAGGCGCTTCCTTTCTTCACTACTATGATTAGAGCCACTGGCAGAGTGGGCCACGGGTGAAGGATCATTTACGACGTGATGTGGTGGTGGCCGATAGGCCCTGCCACCCCCGCCAGTACCGTTGGCATTGCTGGTGGTATTATTGTTGCCACTGTTTCCGTTGCTGTTATTGTTATTGCTGTTATTAGGCGAGGTCTCTGGGATGCTTGCTGTTGGTGGATTCTGAGGAAGGGAATAAATCGATTCGATTGCTTTTAATTCGTCCCACCACGGTGGGAGAAGTAATCGCAAATTTGGCCGAGCAACTGTATACTCTTTTCCTTCAGAAGGAACGGACACTACGTATTGTGGTGGCCACCCACTAATTCGAGACACAACACCTTCAACAAATAATGAGCTTTCGGTACTCGTTCTAGCGCATACTTTGCAACCAACCTGAACCTGTGAGTGCAAGAAAGAACCAATAAATTTTTCATCCAAAGCTTAGTTTGCTGAAGCAATAAATAATAATAAGAATAATAAGAATAAATCATCTCCAATAAATCATCTCATTTAGCAAGTTTTACCTGAGAAGGAGCTGGACTGGCATCAGATACAATGTCGCAGTAAACAGTAACATCATTATACGGTAAAGATAGTTGATCCTGATCGAACTGAACGGACAACGTTGTTGGACCAAGGATAGATGAGATGACTCCAGGCATATACAAGTTTCCTCTCTTGGCAAGAACACGCTGACCCTTCCACTCCCGAAGGTCCAACACTTGCTGGGGTTGCTGCTGCTGATGCGAATTTGATCCTCCAGCATTTGTACTTTTAGGTACAGGAACAACACCAGAATCAATGCATTGTTGCTGATGGTGATGAGACTCCATGAGCTCCACAGGAATAGCAGTTTCAGCCTTCAATGAAGTGCCCGAATTAGACAACCAGATTTGTGGAGCTTGCTGTTCGTTCATTTTAGCAACCCCCGTTTCGCTCTTAGTCGTCTGCAATAAGTAGTAACCAAAGGCGTCTCAAAAATGCATAAACGTAAGTTTACAAACATTTATGTACCTACAACTATTGTTAATATGGGCGGTGTAACGAAGAAACATATCGTCGTTAAAGAGTGAAAATATGCTACACACAGTGGGGCCTGTTCTGAGCATAATGCGTGCTAAACCGATATCAATAACATTATTAATCTGCTTAAGGGGCTAACTACGTTTAGCGTATTTTCACTCTTCAACAAAATTATGCATATTGACCTATATTTTAAGCTTAACAAATGTATTTGGTAGTTTATTTATTTAAGTACACGACGAAGCCTAATCAATTTTTTTACGGAAGCAACGTTAAGCTTTGAGCATTAATAAAAGGCAAAAAAGTTACGGGACGGGATACAATCTGAATTTATAAAGTACCTGGGTTATTATTTAGCCTAGCGTCGAATAATTACGAAAAGATGTATATATATACCTACGCCAATTAAAGAATATTGCTGTGTATGCAGCCTTTACGACTACTGCTACTGATGAGCAACTGTGACTTAAAAGTTTTCCTCCAGGTATCGATCAAATAGGTTAACTTTGTATCAACAGGTACAATATAAACTAAAATTGCTTTAACTAAGAACTCTCTGCAGAAGCTAAGTGTGTATTTGACCGCATTTTACGAAAGAAAATAGGCAGCACTGGAATGGTTAAAAAACTGGAATTAATCAAACACTACTGGTAATAGCTTTCCATCTCGCACATTAATAATCAATATAACAAGAACACGGTATCCTAATCATCTTACGGCAAGGTAATCTTAAGAAATTGATATCGATCGCAGCTTTTCCGCTGCTAATGTTTTAATGTGCATAATACCTGTAGAACCGTTTGAAAGCTGAGTTTAGATGGATAAGCAGTTACAGGTAGCTGACTGTGAGTTTGTGTTGTCATTCCATCTGCAACAGATTTGGCAATAACTTCGTAGCGAACAACTTCTGGATTTGGCGGTCGTGAAGGTAGACGTGAAGAAGCTAGAGACGAAGATGTTCCATCTCTTTCAACTCGAATCAATTCCAACTCTCGTACGTCAGCAGGAGGTGGAGGAGGATTTCCTGAGATGACGGAGTGAACCAAATGCTGTTGAGTACCACCACCTCGACCGTCCCTCGAATCATGATGATGATGATCCAACTTCTCAGGATTCGAAGCTGTCATTAAAAGATCTGACTTGCATATGACGACAGAGTTTGAAGAGGAAGAGGTGTGACCTCTTAAATTCATATTAATTTGAGGATTGAGAAGTGGAGCTATTTTAGCAAAATTTGCGTCTGCCGTAGTTGTGGATGAGAGTGGAATGGTTTGCTGCTGTGGTTGATGTTGATGTTGCTGAGGCTGCGAATTGTAAGGAACATACTCTACTGGAGATTTTGGTCTGTCCACACTTAGATTAAGACCTTCATTCTCGTTTATCATGGACTGCGAATGGTAGTGAATCATGGGCGAGGTCTGAAAATTTAAACACAATCGAAAAATACAGTTGTTAATAAATAGTATGGAAATTATCAATTATCTCGAATCATCATTATTTATAAATCATATTATATGTTTGAAAGTTGTACTGTACTGTTTCGTAATTATATGCCCTTATATTAAAAGCATAAAGTAGGATAGGATTCCACATACGGGGAAATATTCAATTCATATTTCTTTCTTGCTTCATTTAAAAAGGTATAACTTTCATATGTGTACAAGCTCATAATTACGGCACAGTTCTATATTTTCAAACAGATGTGTCAAACTAACTAACTAAATAATTTTGTAATTTTAGAAACTTATAATCGCAACTTTGCACACCATTTAGAGTAAAATAAGCATGCTTGGTACATACTATTAGGCGGCATAAATAAACACGCTGTATGCTGTATCTTTTGAACACGTTTAGCTTAGGCAGGTATAAGGATAGCGTAAATAAAATACTATACTAAACCAGTATCATGAACCATCACCTTATTGGGAGACATGTGATGACGGTACTGATTTGAAATATATGGAGGTTGGGGTTCCGGTGGAGGTGGCTGCAAATGAATTGTACGATGATGGCTATTATGGACGGGTTCTGTACTCTGTGACGGGATTTGTGGCGATTGTGGAGGTAAACGATAGGAAGAAACTAGTGGAGGTGATGATGATCTAGTTCTGTAGTCCACAACTGTTGGCTGATGATTCATGGGTGTGCCATAATGTGATGAGGATTGTTGTAGCTGCTGCTGTTGTTGTTGACTTCTGTCACGGTCTTGTTGTAACTGCGTTTGAATTCGACCGACAGATCGACAGCCTAAATCCATTGGTTGCTCGGTTTGTTGCTGTTGTGAGTGTGTTAAATGTGTACTGGATGGTGACATGGACAAATTTATCTGTGAATTATAGGGTGATGTAGGCTGAGGACGACTACTAGACGATGGAGGATAACTTGAATACATGACAACTTTACTCGAAGTAACACCACTGCTTACAGCCCCAGACGATTGTGTTAAATGAATTTGCGGAGATTGTGTCTGCTGCTGCGATTGCTGGCTTCCATAGCTTGAATTGGAATTATTTTTGAGTACCCCAGTACTTGAGACATGGTGATGATGATCATACAAATGAGAATTTTGAGACAAATTACTTGGACTATTGTATGACTGTTCATTCATACTAGGAGTAGTACTGGGGCTAATTAACATGCCATGATGATGATGATGATGTTGTTGCTGTTGAAGCTGATGAGGATGATGTGAGATGTTTTCGACGGAAGTTACAATGACGGGAGGATGAGAATTTGGATGCGAAATACTGCTACCATGATTATTTGTCATTACGACGATTGATTGGGATCCCACTCCGACTTGCTGATGACTACTTATGTTGTTCAGGTTCATACTATTTAGGTTACTGTTACTATTGCTGTTGTTACTAAGTTGTAACGGATGAGACTGGGAATGTCCATCTTGAATCGTTACTGGCTGCTGCTGATGCTGTTGCTGAGTTAAATGTGTCGTCGAATGGACTAAATTCTGAGAATGTCTTAGTTGTTGTGAACTGATTGTTGAAGTTTGTTGACTAATTGGTTGTATTTGGAAATTATTTTGTGATGACTGCGAAGATGATAGCGATAGTGATGATGGGGGAGGTGGTGGTGGATGTGATTGTGAATGGAGATGATGAGAATAAATTGTCGACGCTGAATTTGAACTGAATCGGACTTCAGAGTTGGTCACATTTGGAACCTGACAATTGCTCGTGATCGTTAATGAAGATAGTCTTCCATCGTTCACGTTCAAACTCAAACCCGCACTACTAGCACCAGCACCGACATCCCCACCACCACCAACGTTCGGGTGATCTGGTGTATTTGTAGCTAATGGTCGACATACAGGTAGTCCTTGTGCAGGTCCAATCACAGGAATTGCCTTCTCTGGTTCATCTGTCTCAAAATCCGACAAATCAAACTTTCGTTTCTTCGGCAATCTTTTGAAGGACTCGTTTGCTGTCGAAGAAGTTGTTCCGGTTCCTGCTGTACTGGTTGATGGTGTTAAACTCGTACCGTTCTCTTTTGAACCCTCCTACAAAATCATCAAACAAATGTCCAAAATTAATAATTAAGTTCTTTTTGCAAAAGCTGGAAGGTAAAAGGAAATTCGCAGCCATTACAATTATTCATGGTCACGGAGCGTAATTCATAAATTATCAACAGTTTAACTCCTACGGTCATTAAAAACTACTGGGATACGATCACTGCATGCTAAATTCACAGAATGAAATATTTAATTTCAATAGTATACTCTTATTCAAAAATAACAGAAAATTAACATAAACTTGATTAGTGCCTTTTCATTTCTCAGTACTTCCCAGTAATTTCTGAAAATCTCATTTGTACAATAACTATGCTCGTTGAACGAACTTCGAACTTCGTTCTTTAGAAATGAATGATTTATGCACGTCAGAATCGAGGGTCGATCGAGACAAAAATCCTTGAAGTTGTAAAATCTCTTAATCACTACGAACTCCTACCTAAAACCCCACAACTCAACAACCAAGAACAATGAAATTATTTTATGTTTGTGTTGCTGCAATAATAATTATGACTTCAAGTATCTAGCAGCACCTAACTTATTTCAATTATTGTAAAACTAACTTGTTTAGAGATCGAATTGGAATTTAAATGATACAATAAATTTACTCCATCTTCAAGAAAGCATTCGCAACAAATGACAAAAGAATGGAACTATGAACCACAGCCCAATACAAATTCATCAACAATCCTCGATCATTCATACTTGATTACCACAATATATTGTTTGCGTGTACATTCAATATTTAAATAGTAAAAATTAAACCTACAGGTATACCCCAAGTTACTGCATACATCAGGTTAGGATTCTTTACAATCACTGGACACCGCTGTAACTGATTTAAAACGTGAGATTCTGAAGTCAAATAGACTAATGCCGGTACTTGCACTTTGCTAAAATTCTGTCTCAAAATATCGTCTTTATTTCCATTTGAATCCATGCCAACTTTGTTCGAATACTACAAGTTCACAATCACAGTAACTAAAAAAATGATACTTAACCATTAACTGTACATTATAAATTATACAATTACAATGCAATACGTCTCAAATTAGCGGGGCAATATTTTAATAAATTTTAACTTTTGAATAATTGAAAACAATTGACGATCGACAATTTTAGACTAGTGATTACGGTCTCTTGCGACGAGTTGTCAACGGATTTGCCAACGCAAGTTCCCAACAAATACATGCCGCTAACTATCGCACACTGATACTGATGAATGACGATTCAGTTAGGACTACCAAAAATAAAAAAAAAATATATATATATATATATACACCTAATCACGTACCTACGTTCTGAAGCTAAAACTGCAGCAATTTCGACATGCTCAAGTTTGGTTGTACGATATGATATCTAGTAATAGCTTAGACAGATTTAAACAACGATTTTTACTACAGCAGAATGGGACAGTTAATACTTTACAACCAGACGAATGGCTAAACTTGGAAAGACACAAGTCAGAAGCCATTCCGGCCGCTATTCCAAGTTTGACGTCATGTAACTTGAACAACAGTCATTGTGTCTCTCAAATGCAATCAACAATATAAACGTATTAAAGGCATAATAACATGTAAACATTCCATAACGTATGTAGAAGTTACTACTTACTACAATATACATCGACGAACCATCATATAATGCATTTTAATATGTAATACCTGCCTCTACTAAACAATTCTAACTTTAATATGAATGAGTACGATAACGACAACGATTAAACGAAAACTCGATTGTATTCAGAACTTAACTTTAACTCGTCCGTTTCCACTGCAATTCATTGCAATTTTCGTTATTCCACTATCGTTACGTTGCAAATATTATTTTACGTGTAATTGTGACTTCATATATTTTTATCTCTATCTTTTATATTTACTATAGTGTTACACATCGCCTACAAAAATACCAAACTAAATCTGATTACGAACTTGCGACTGTTATTGTACGAAATAAACTCTGGTTGGGGTAACAGACAGTGGGTACCTAACTACAGATATTTTACTTCTAATCATTAAAAATACAACAAAGGTGAGGTAAGATCAGTCGGGTTAAAATTATACTCCACATACATACACACCAACCAAATAGTTCAACATGCAGCCCAGAACTGCTCCAAATTAAATATAAATAATTAGTTTTAATACACTGATAATATAATGTAGCTTAATGCATCCTATGTGTTCCAAAGTAAGTACTTACCTAATTTAAATAAGCCCAAAATCCCTTATAATAACATGGCATAATATTTAACATTCTCCATTGAAAATACATAGATATTTTAATCTGTTATATTTGTCTGATATCCATACATCCTAACTTGAAACGTTAACTTAAATGACAACTTTCGAACCGAATCATAGAAACATTTAATATGAGTATCCCTGTTGCGCGCAAACAATTTACTGACAAAAGTTTTTCCGAACTACGAATACCACAAAGAGAAAATGGAAATTCAAAATTGAAGAGCTAACTCAACGATTTATTCAACAGCAGGCTGACATGTGATACAGACAGTGACAGCAAATTACCGTACAATTATAGCGATTTACAGGAGTAACACCAATTTTTACCGACTACCGACATTTTAAACAACTATCGATAAACTTCCTACAAATAGAGATGGAGAAATGACACGTGCAAGTTTATTGGCCACAATAGTAAGATATGTATTTAATTTTCACTTTCTCCATCTTTTCAGGGTTTCAAGCAGAAATACCTAATGTTTAATTATCACCTATGTGATGAATTCTGTAATCCATATTTAGTGCTAGTCTTGTGTAAGCCCTTGTTCATTTAGAGATGCAAAATCAAAATCATACTCCCTGTTTAAAAAAATAATATATAGCTCTATTTCGAAGGTTTTTATAAAGGTAATCGGTACGTCCGTATACCGGTATTTGTCGGTAAATCATGTGTCGGTATCGGTATGGGTCGGTTTTATATTCCCTTGTTCCGATTCCATAATATTCATTGTTCGTGCTATTAGTACTACTTGCATGCCAATTTTAACTTAGCTTTTCGAATTCACTGCAAGTATTAATTACACAAACAAATTCGTTGCAAGTGATCATTATATCTCTGGAGGATTTTAACTTCGAATGCCTTCCCACAGAATATTACGCAGGTTACTTACCTAAGTCAATTCGTGAGTATAACTGATATCGACATGTAGGTATGTATGTAGTATGTGTACACACCCCAAAATACATTCAAACACCTGGTAATATTCAAGCAGATGGTTGTGACTTTTATCGACTAAAAGTGCTACTCATTGATCAACTAGATCCATAGCTAAGTTTCAATCTAATCATTTATTACTCATTAGCCTTCCTTTAGTTGTTTAGGATAAAGCACGAGACAGAAATTAAGTCGAGTGGTGGACTATCACCTACCCCAGGTTCCTGTGCTGGGTTTCATATAGCTAAATACCGAATGTTTTCCTATATTCCTGCACTTTGGCCGCATTAACAGTCACCATCGAATCGTCGTCGTCCCCAAACAAGACTCGTAAACTATCTCTCTCGCTTTCTGTCTAGCAAACTGAAACTTGTCTCTCAATCTTAATCTCAATGAAGTCGAAGCCAAGATATAAACCAGGTATCTGCATAGCAAACTACGAGATTCTATGTACGTTTTATATGCCACAAGAAACACCATTACTCACTATCAAATCACATTTTCACAGATCCGATGAATGATGCCTAAAAATAAAATGTAGGTACCATCACGCACTCACTAAGCAAGTTCATGCTTCTAGATATTGAATAAAACTTACTGGTGAGATACGTTACAACTACAACGCAATGCCTCAATAACATTATAGAATGTGCAAATGTAAAAGTAGATGGTTTGGTCTTGGTTTCAATGCGAAACATAAGTCAAACAAGAGACGACAACGACGACAAAACTAAAAGATTTTAAAATATTTTACCATTCACCACAAAAGAACTGTCTGGTTCATCTCTCCAATATACCTAATACAAATGCAAAGCTGTACTTCTACTTCTTCGTTTACTGCTCCGTCCTCGTTTCGAAAACTTCAGTTTTCCTCCGAGTTAGAAACTTTTGAGGGGACTAAGATAAAAAGCTACAAGACCTCCTACCTTTAACGCTCATGTCATGACATGAAACCATACCGTGCCATGGAGTCAGTCAGCGTCCAATGCATTACTTAGTACTAGTGCTTACACATTGCTTTGCACATGTAATGGACTGATACGAATACGAAAGTAAGCAAGTAAGTAAGCATATTTTTCATACTTTTTTTTCATTCCTCCTCTCCTCTTGACTATCACTCCCAACCCAACGTGAAAACACATTAAATATCAGTACGTTTTCGAGTTGAAATGAAAGACTTGCGAGAGTGGAGACCATTAAACAACATGAATACCTTCGTTAACGTCTACACCATCATGCCATAACATCAGGATAATAAAAAATGTCTCATTCAATCTCTTTTGTTTTTAGAGTTTTCGGAGTATTTTTAAGCATATCTTTCCCAATGTGTACTTTGTACCATGATATCGTACACAAGTCAATGCCAGCCAATTCATGACAGTGATAGCAACAGCACAATGTCTATGTCAGATACTGTACGCAAGTACCTACCTACTTTAACTTGGGATCAGATACACAGACGGATATAAATACAGCATCCCTATTTCCTAATTTCCTGGCTCCTTAGTAGGATTGCCATGGACTCGAAAGTTATCCTAGGTATCTAATCGACTCCATACGTACATACATTTTTTTTTCTCCGAATCACACTGTAGACCCCAAATGAACCGACCGACCGTCACATTGGATTGAAATTGAAACAACTACCTAACTGGAATCATACACAAGAAAGACAAAACAAAACACACATGGTTGAGGATGGGACAAACGGGTAAATTCTTTGTTAAAAGAGAAAAATAGACAGTCAGACCTGATTTAGATGGCTCGATTTTTCATCCAACTTGGAACAACTACTCCCACTACCAACTCCATTAACACTCGCATTAGGATTTGTCGTCTCAGGAAATTCCTGAACTATGGATGATGACGGCGTGGATGTGGATATGGATGGCGGTGCTGTTCCTCCTGATGCTCCAGCTCCTGAGGTTGTCAAAGACGTTGTAGATGCTGGTGACGATGCTGGTGGTGGCAACGAAGAAGACGCTGTTGGTGGTGGTGGTGGAAGCGGTGCTGGGCTTTGCTGCTGCTTTCGATTATTTCCTCGTGTTGCAGCACCTCTTCGAGGCGGAGTTTTGTTCACCCCGCCACGAAGTTTCCTTCTCGTTTCCGTCTCCACATCACGCGCTATTAGAACAACAGAATAACAGATTACAGAATACAACACATGCACGCAAAAAAATAAATAAATATAGTTGCACATATTTTTTTGAGAACTTAAATTTCAGTACACAAACAACTCAAACTTAAACAAGTCAGAAAGAAAGAATGAAAGAAGTAAAGTGGGTAATGTTCTGCTTCATGTTTATTGCAATTGCTGATGTTATGTCGATGTTTCAGCTCATGCTGACTCACCGGATAAGGTTAGATTGCAAGATGCTAGAATAACATGCAATTACTATTACAGTCTCACAAACTCAAACAAACCATCGTAGTCCATCGTCATAGTCATGACTCGAGTATACTTGGGTACATATGAAATACATATTTGTGTATTCTTACGGACAGGCCAGGGGAACATATAGACTTGTTGTTGTACACTATAAACAGTTTGCAGACTCGAAAAAAAATGTACAAAATACTTAAAGTTCCTGATTCTTCACAATTTTTCATTCCCATACCCAATCTCAAATTGACAATAATAATAACATGAAAATTTACAAGAGGAAACCACAACATAGATTTGCTTTGACTTCGGTTAGCTAGTTTTTTTTGCTGCGATTTTTTCTCGTATTTTCTCCACACTAAATCTTAAACTGTACAAAAATTCTACATGGTCCTGGTTGTTGGTGCCTAATGACTATACTTACTCCTCGCTATTATGCTTAGCATCATTCGTACACACTTTTACAACGCACACACACAAACACCAACCTACGAACCTACATGAATTACGATTATCATCGTTACATTCTACCAAAAGCATAACATGACGAATGAAGACAACGTTCCGTAAACAACAGTTCAATCATTTTAACTTGTGAGTAAAGCAATTTACTTTTAATTGTACAGTACTTTGCTACATTACACAAGTTGTAGTCTAATCAATATTATTTAGTAGTACAAATGTCATAATTATTTCCTTACATAATTATTATCGTTCAGGAATTTTTCTTACGTATTCCTAATGCTAATGATTCCAAAAGCGTCTTCCTTGATCTCAAACCTGATAATAATTGTACCACCAAAAACAATCTCTGGCTTCTGATTCTGGTTCTGGTTCTACAAACAAGTCAGTTGAATGCAATTTTGTACTTCGCGCCTTAAATTTTGTACTGCATAATAATTCACAAATAGCTCGTTCCTGGACAATAGGTAACTGGACATTATGGGGTTGTAATCCAAGTAGATAATATTATCTACCCATGATAAACAAATTAGTAATTTAACGCTTTTGGTACAAAATGCCCTGCTTGCGATTTGGTCCACGGAACAACATTAAACGTCGGGACGCACGTGTCAGTCAGTCAGTTCAAATCCAGCAATAGGGTGCTAACAAAGAAGGGAAAGAATCATATAGGCAGCAGTTGAGCACAATTTGTGCTGAATGAAATGTACCGGAATGTGCAAAGAATGCTATCTGCAGAGGTTTGAGTTTTAAAACCATGAAATGTATTCTCCACAATACTAAACAAGCAAGCTGGCTGATTAAATACTTTCGAAAGATTGTAACACTTGTAAATTTATTGTTATGTAGTTACCCACACCATTTATTCCAATAAACCCAAAAAACACACTAATTTACTTTTATTCGGTACAAAGATGAATCATCCGCCAAAAAACAGATTGATAGCATACTAGGACAGTTAGACACGATAACGGAGTTAGTATTTGTATTTGGTATTTGCATTCATTAACCTATACTACAGATGATAGAAGTAGACAAAACTAGTAGGTACGTAGTAAAGATGTAATGATATTTTTACTCACCATTATTAACTGACTCGGTGGCTTTCCGTCGTCCCATTAGAGCAGTCACAAGTTAGACTGAACTACTGGGTTTGACGGTCAATATAATGACACGTAATGGTCACTTTGACTGATGAGCGTGAGTAGTACACGAATTCCAGGCATAATTTAACTACTTGAATAATTCGATTTCGTCCAACCCAAGGAAGCTAATAACTTCTTATATTCCACACTTTTGTTTATGTATATTTATGAAGTGTATAACCATATACTAGCACTGAATCATCTTCTATAAATTTCAATTTTGCACTTTGTACTTTCGTCCAAAATGGCCACTCAATTTCCAGTTTAGTTCTATTTTTTCTTAGATGTCCAGTCCAGATGGGCTAGGTGTTCCAAGGTGCTGGAACTAGTCTGTGAAGAGCAGAACAATTATACAAAATTCTTATTAGGTTCAACTGCGTCTGTATAGCATTCTCTGGTCAATAAAAGTACAGAAAGATACAATAATTTTTCACGGTATGTTATTTTTTTTTATTGTATTTTGAATTTGAATTTCTAAATGAACCACCAAATACGGACAGCAGACTACACACACACACCTACGCTCAAAATTCAAACACACGAGGAGCTGGGAAGATGGGGACGGGAGGACGGGACCGCGCGACCATGTGGTTGGAATTGGAATTGTCAGAAATGAAACAACAACGGACAAGGAAAGGTGCTTTCAAATGTATAGTTTATTACGACCATAACGATAATTTATTGGACTTGTAATACAGCGGCATGACTTTAATGATCGAATTACAGATTTTATGCATTTACAATAGGACCAGCAAGAGAAGAGAATCAAAGGGGTGAGAGAGGAGACGTGACAAGGTTCGTAAATAATAGATCCAATTATCAGATCAGATGAAAACAGAATCCATATGTAATCTGCAAAGTGTATTATTACTACAACTACAACTTGCGGATGTAAAAAAGAATATTATCGTCCTTCGCTGATCGTGTTGAGTTGAATTAATAGTTGATGTAGATATGATGCTGACGACGATGACATAAGAAAGAAATAAAGAACTGATTACTACACGATGGAAGATTAAACTGTAAAAATCAGATAATAATTTCAACTACTATTTATGCACTGACAAGTGACAAATCAATCGAATCCTATCGTAACGTATCATTTTCCTACCAGATCACATCTTTTGTAGTTTCATATCGTACCCTAACATCCATCTCTCCAGCCAGATATAGGTACCTACTTACACACCACATAATCCTAATTAGACTTACGATAAAATGACATGGAATGTAACTGTAGCTTCAAATTAAACTCCTAACGACTCTCGAGGTAATATAGCTTATTGTTTGATAGAAAGTCAAATTAGATATGGCCATTCTTTTTCTTTTCCACAAGTAGGTACCATATACCTACACATCCAATATGTATATAGACAGAAATAGGGATGCAATGGAGCAAGATGAGACCAACTCAAACCTAACAAATTCGTAAATAACTTTGGTTTAAACGTTTCAATAAATTATGCGATAACGATAAACCAATTACTCACACATAACCACAAAGTGAAATAAGATTCTCTACAAGTCAATATAACTATGTTGTTATACGTTCCGCATATAACCATGACAGTGTGACTGCGACTGCGACTACCCGTTCACGCAAACAGTAAACACTGTATTGGAATATGACTATTACGGTATACACCATTAGTATTTACTATTATACCTATTTAATCGAAATCTGAACGTACAAACGAGAAGATATTACGTACGCTTGCCACAAGCTAACAACTACATAACACCAGAGGCATGATGCTCTTCCTTACTATAGCTGTATCTCTAATATCCTACCTCTTCATCTCAGTCTCCAGCTTTAACAAAACGATACCAAAATACAAACAAAGACACTTTCGAGAGAATCTTGAAATTGAATAATAGTTTTCGACAAAAAAATGTGACTGTCGTGACGCAACCGCAAATACAGATATATTGTAACCTCCATTCATCCACCACCACTTCCATGCCATACCATACCATATGATCCAATACCACCATGTACCAACACCAAGAAACCATCGAAACTTGCAAATGCAAGAATGTACACAAACAAGTAAGATCATATAATATTTTATAATGTGAACAGATAATAGTTGGTAGGTAGTCTGGTGCTGGTACTGGTCCTATTTTGCTACTACCATCCAACCATACACATATTATCTTTCAATTTCAACCAAGTCAACTCACAAACTAAACTTATAACATAACCCGTACTCTCAAAGTCTCATCTTCTCGAATTTCTTCCTTCAACATCTCTAGACCTTTTCTACTGCAACAACCAGCAACTTCTGGAAGATTATGTAGGTACTTTATGCCTTTGCCTTCGTCTTTGCCGTAACATTGCAAGCCAAGCCAGGCTAGCCAATTACTATACCTATACATATGAATGTCCTGAAGTTAGGTAGGTATATCTACTCCCATCCGCAGACAGATAACACTCGCAATATGTAGCTACAATGCGAAGGATTTTCAGAAGTTTAGTGTATGTGTCTCATTCCATTGTCTCTTTCACTGTTTTCCCACTTTTCAACATCACCATCGCCATTCTCATCAAGTTTACGGATATCTCTCCCTATCTCCCATCGTACCAATACCAACACTGACTCCAACTACCAACCATCCAGGCACGGCAGACGACATGAACCATACCAATCCATGTCATAACCCTGATACGAAATACAGCGCAGATATCTATGCACATACTCTTCCTATTACAATTACATAACGAATAACGATGAGCGAGAAACGAGGAACAAATACATAAAGCCCAAGATTGGGATTTTAAAACAAAAACCAATAAATTGCCAACTTGTCAAGAAGAACACTTGAGATGTTTCTCCCTCTGTCTCGTTCTCTCTCTCTGGCTGTTTCACTCTTCTCCACAATATCCAATACATTTGCAACTTTATGCAGCAAACTAATATAATATGGAGTAATGGCGTGTGGGAGCAAGTACTTCTAGGTACATCTATGTGTCTCTAAATACGTTTATGTACTACCACATGAAATTAAGTTTGACTCCGGAGTTTGAACCTTCAGTGTACTAGCAGGATATACAGCAGTCGCCAGTAACAGGATAGCAACTAGAACCAGCAACTCACAACACAGTCATGTAGCAGCTAATCTAATACATAATGCAGTGAATAAGTTTTCGAGCGACAGATATTCCTTATAGTTTGATAATTTGTAGATTTTAATTTTTTTTCACACACAACCACATTAACTGCACTTCACTCAACTCGGCTCGGCTCGGCTCTGTCCGGCTCGACTTTGGCTTGTCTTACTATTGGAAGATCAGGAATTGAACAAATGAACGAATATTAAGAACCAGAGTTACACATTTTTAGAGACGGACTAAATTTAAAAATCCAAGCACCTACCAAGTTTTACCTTAGATAAGTTCACCTATGTAGCTTCACCATACATAGATATACATCATGCAGTAATAATAACTGTCTCAAAAGAACAATGTGAACACTATTCTATAGTTTGGGCTGAAGGAAACCTTTGTGAAGAGTGGGGGAACATCAGAACGTGAACAGTTCATCAACAAAATGTAAACTATGAACTAAAAAATACTAGTATAGGTAGATCCACATTACAAGTACAAGACAAGACAAGACAGTATGAAGAAAAAAGTGAGATAGATGACTCAAGTTTGAACGCGATACTACATATTTGCCATCCTATCCTGTATTCCATTGATTCAAATCCTAATTTTCGAGTCATGTAAAATCTCCACAAAATATATTTAAGAATGAGTAAAACCATCGTGTATATAGCCAACCCAAACCCCAATTCAATGCCCAATCGTACTCACTCTTGTTATAAATGTGTATGTATCTATTCTGCCCTTTACAATCGTATTGCAATAAAAATCCTTCGTACTACCCATGAAACTACCGTCAGAATCAGAGTTAGATTCCAAGTATATATAGATACAGACTAGATATATACCATACAGTAAAATATTAACTATTAGTGCATCAGCTACGAGTTAACATTAACAGGAACAGCAAGTCCGTTCGTGTAATGTAACGTAATGCAATGCAATGATGATTCATGGCACAAGCACAACACTTACTTACTATTACCTACTACTCACTTACTACACTCATCGTCAGAGCTCCGTACACGTACTCCTCACAATAATCCCAGAGTTCATATTTTAAATAGGTAAATACACAACGTACAAAATACTATAATACAATTATGTCTTTTATACAAGTCATAGCCTTAGTAATCTCAAGGAATATATGGTACATCAATATACCGTAAAGCTTCTAATAGAGCCCGGGTCTCTAATACAGCCCGGGGTAAAAGTTCAAGTTCGGCAATAAAGCCCGGGGCCCTTAATACGTTGAATTAAATGGGTAGAGCCCGGTCTCTAATACAACCCGGGTCTCTAATTCAGCCCGGGGTTTGAAGCATGTGAAAAATTAGAGCCCGGGGGCTCTATTAGAAGCTTTACGGTATATATCTTCCGTACACAGCGACTGGGACTGAACAAACCATTTATTCTGCTATGCATTAACATTACATTAAATTACATTAGATTTCACAGGAACGGTCACAAGTCAGCCTATAAAAGCATGACTATGTCTGAGGGTATAATAATTTTAATAAATAAGTACCAACACACACTACAGTACTCTTCGAGTAGATACACTCTGACTAGTGAGTGAGACTATTAACACTGAACATATCTGAACATAGAACAAAGTGATATGAGGTACCTCTTATTACTCTTAACTTACCTCTAATCTTAATCTTTATCTTCTCTATCTCACTCTCTTGTACACAACACAACTACACCATTCTACAACTGCAACTACATACCTAGCACAAGCTCAAAAGAGCGCCAGCTCTAGCTATGTCAGTGCCAGTGCCAGAGAGATGCTGTCTAGTATATACACAGATTCATGCATACTAAGCATATGTATCTAGGTACCTACCAACTACAAAAACTACGAACGAAGATGATCACAGTCCACGTTTCTATACAATTTACTAACGTCCATCACACCACTATCTACGAGTTGGACTCCATAGATATATTTTATCATTCACATTATTCCAACACTATATAGCCATATACTTTGTATGCAGTATAATACAGGTATTTATTTATTTTTTATTTCGTACCATTTCTTATTCTAATACATTTATATACACATTATTTTAATATATGTAACACCAGGCTGGTTGTAGTTGTGGTTTTATATTTCACAGATGGAACGGTATACCGACGTAGGTACCTATGTACAAACTATAAATATTTTTGTACACAAACTTACTCAGCAGATATTTTCATATTTTTAACAATCCTCCTGCACTAAACACTTTAGATAGCAGTAAAATAAAGATGTGTGTGCATGTACTTCTTCCAACCATACATAACTACAGTCATAGTAAGATAGTGGAGGATAAGGATGATAGTTAGTTACCTTATACTTCATTCCTTTATGACAATCAGAATCAACCTTCCTAATAGAATTCACACATAGCTGGTCTTCATACAACATTAACATTTTCCATGTAACTTCTCCATCCACAAACTCTCATGACTAATATGGTACCTACTACAGACCGAACAGTGTACGTTTACGAGCCTACCTACCGACATTTAGTATTGAACATCATCAGCCTCATGATCAACGGTGACTTGACTTGGCTTTACTTTGGCGTTAGCTTGGGCTTCCCTGTGTCTATAATAGGTGTACGTAGTAAAACGATAGTAGTAGGCAAGAAGAAGAGAACGAGAGAGCCACAGAGGTTAAACTTGCACAGGCAAAGGCAACACCTGCATCCTAGGGAGATGAGATAAGTATGGAAATTCTTTACGCCCGAAAACTATCAGGATTTAATAAATTTCATTTTGAAAAGAATAACACAGCGCAGAACAACACGGTTCACTTTAAATAGGAGAAAAACACAACGCAACTACGACTACAACACTGACTTGCTATTATACATAATTATTCTATATAAGTTGGTACTTACCATTAGTTAGTTACTCTAGCACAGCATATAACTACAAGTACCTACATGCCTAGGAATAAAGAAAAGCTGAAGCATACCACAACATGTACTTGCATACTATATTACATTCATCCATCGTGCATCCATCCTTCTTCTTTTTTTCTTTTTGTCGCTTAACTTATTATTTACTCCATCAGCATCAACATCAACCATAACCATGCATGCACATGCATGCCGAGCCGAAAAACGACAACCATATGCATAGTATTTTTGCTATCATTATTACTCACCGAGACTTATCTTGGAGTACTATGCTTTGCTACCCTGAACGAAATGAAATGTTGGTTTGGTACCTCCATACTACATACCTACATTATACAGCCCAACCACGGCCATACTCTAACAACTCAAGAAAGAGTCCGAAGACAAGACTCAAAGTCAAAGTTGTGAGAGAAGGAGAGAAACAAATTGTGACGGCGACAGACCAAGTCAAAAGTCATGTACAGATATATAATTATATCAATACGTTAGTCTGTATTCCGTATTAAGAAAACGACAACGGAAAGTCAAGTCAGAAAATTCGAGTGCACACCATATGCATACTAGATGGTTTAGTAGGTATATATTGTACTACTTATCTGCAGTATCTACAGTCTTCAGACAGAACATGTGATATGTTGGGTAATAAGGCAGCTAGTTTTAGCAAACCAGTAAGTTACCATATTATGCCGTTGCCTCTCAACTTCGTCTACTATTAACTACAGAACTACACAAGAACCCTAACGTAAGCACCATAATAATATCAAACACAATATTATTATGCCACACAAATGAACTCTTCGCTTAAGACTTGTTGGTTCTCTATGCTCTCTTGGTTGGAGTTTCCTCTCGTCTCGTCTTGTCCGTCTTCATACTCATACTCGACTACATTGTGAATTGTGAGTCTGTGAGTCGAAAACTTGACGACGACGGTCGGTGTCGGTCCTGCCTAGTGCTTATGTGACTAACTACTTACTTATGACTTAAATCATACACACGCACATTAGTAGACAAGCTACAACTACAGCTACTACTTCTACTCCCGCTCCGCTATTATAATGCTTGTTGACTATTTAGAAATTCAGAATTATGGTGAATTTTCCCCATATACCGTGTCTCCGTCTTGGTTTAGTCTTAGTTGAGTCTAGTGCTTGTGCACACAACAAGAACAATACTGAATCATGGCCAGTCAACACGGAATGACGTACCACAAGGCAAGTGAGCAGCCCAGGCAACAACTGAGCTGATGTCAGAACAGTACAACTAAACGTCAACCCAAAGCGAAATACTACAACAGGAACAACATCATATACATATCCATGCACACTGCTTAAATAATGACGAGCGATAAGTAGTACGTATTCTATACTCTATATTGTGTAATCGCAACGATTACGAATGAAAGAAAATTCTTGTTATTTCAATAATTACTACTTACGATTCTGGTTTAATCATATTACTTAACTCTCAGCTAAAATTAAAACAGAATCAAGTCACAGGAGCCATGTTGACATTTCTGTTTAAAAATCTTTACCTAGGTAGGTAATTATTTTCTGACAACGTCAGAATTCTGGAGGATTACTTTCCAGTTCAGTCCTGTGTATTCCACTCCGGTACTCCAATGAAACAAAGTCGATACATGAAAACCTGGGTGTCCCAAAATGCTGACTTGATAATAATATTCTAATATATAATGTTTCATTTTTACGACACTCGACACCGACGGCTACCGAAGTAAATACACAATACTGACTACTGACTGATGTAATATAGTAATAATAGCTACATAGCAAATAGCTCGTCAGATACTGGTCTAATAGGTACAGGAAAATTTAACTATTCTATTATGCCATTAGCCTAAATCGTCGATGTTAGGTACAGATGCATATTCGAAGACTGACTGACTGACTGACTGTGTAGTGTGCTGTACTCCAACTCCAACTAAACTAACTCACTCACTCACGTTCATTCATTTCATTTCATTCCATTCTGAATTACATTACATGGTAAATTTTAAGTGTGTATTTATGCAGATGTAATGGACTTTCCGTGCCCACTCACGATCACTCCAAGAATTATAATAAGTGCGGTTCTCTTCTTCTTTCAGTTCTTAGACTTGTTCCTATTTGCGTCATGGACATGGACTACCTATGTACCTCGATCTCGATCTCAATACTATCGTTATCATTACCATGGACAGTTTTCACTCTTGTACACGTAGCTAAACCACTCGTAGGCTAGTACTTCATTAGTAGATTTAGAACACCAGAACCAGTACCAGTACGAGTACGTGTACAAACGTGCAATTCCAATTTCCATGTAATTCTACATGACATTATACAGGTACCTTCCATGTGTAGTTCTGGGGAGGCAAGTCCAAGTCATTCACAATATTCAGTTCCTTTACACCATATTGTCGGTATTCGGCATGTAAGCACTGAATAGCATTCGCAAAAGTAGACAGGTCTTACACGAACGAGTGAAGAGATACCAAAGCAAAATAGACCAGACTTGATGTAAATCTATTCAAATATATATATATGACTAAATGAGAGAGTTGAAGTTATGTCTCGCATTCTGTCTTGTCTTTTCCCCTAAAGAAAAATACAATGAGGAAATATTTCACTGTCTTAATCTTATCTTTAATTGGTAAATGAAAACAAGACCTCAAGAATTAGAGCTAGTTCATATAGCATAATTACTTACGTCCAGATAACGTACCTACGATATGAATGCATCTGCATCTCCTGGTTTGAGGAGAAGACATGCAAAAAGAAAGTATTTCGTTTGGGCAATATATAGCAATCAATTTATTTCCCTTAAACATCAGTCAACACTTGTATGTAATTATACAGGCAGACAAAACACAAATGTCTTGTTCCTCTACTTCTCTCCCGCCCAATGCCTCCCTGTCTGGTTAATGTTAACAAACTCCTAAAACTGTGTGTTCGCTCCCTACGCACACTGCATACGGAACTCGGATCAAGTAACATGCAGAACGAAAAACGATAAACCATATAGACGATCCCGAAGCCATACACCAAAGATAAAATAATTACAATTATATTTCCGTGTTAAAACCAAAGTACTCGATTTCAAATCACGCAAAAGAAAGTACGTGAGGTACCTACTCCGTAAAATACCTTATCACAGCGGGATCTTGCCTTAAACTACGATACTTAATGCAATGCCTATGGATGCAAAGTAGCTTTGCTTAGATTCCCAAGACTTCAATACTTAACAGTAATAGCCCAGGGAATTGAATGATTTTTTAAACTAAAAATTGCATTTACCCACTTATACATAAACAATGTAAGCAGAACCTGCAAGCCAGTGTCAGTCAGCTTAGTAAGCGAGTAATTATATCAAGAAACGAGCCGTTAACAAAATAAATCAGTAAGAATCAGGATTTAATCTATTGCTTTAAATTTAACGAGTTTTGTTTGTCTGCTTTGATGGTTGGTTGGTGGGGTTTTAGTTGCTTTGGTTGTTGGTTCGTTACCTTGTTAGTTAATGGAGGAAGAACAAAAGGATTGACAGAACATTTTAATTTGTTAAAACCTTAGATTAGGCATTCTCGAGACAAATGATTTATGTAGACTCGAAAACTGAAAGACTCGCCGATTTTGTCTTGGACTGTGCACATTTGCGGAACATAGCACAGCATATACAAAAGGCATCTTGCGCTTTAATTCTATCTCTCTATATTACAATAATACACACGGACAGGTATAGGAAGGAGGCTACCACATCACTACCAGCCATCAGCAAAATACTACTCCCACTCGTTTCTATCGTCTGTCTGAACTGAAGTTTGACTGAGTCTGACTGTGACCTGACAAAAAAGACAAAATACTCTCAACGTACCTCTGACTACGCATTGCTGGTACTCACACACTCACTAAATAATCAGCCATCAAATAGTAGGAAAAAATTGCAAAAACTACAACTACAGAAGGACAACAGAATATTGCAGGTTTAGAATTCACAAACTTAAAGTAAGGCCTAATCTAGGTAAGGTACATTCATAATATTTTACTACATCCACGGTTTGGTTTGGCTGCTTTCGAATGTGCAATATTATGGGATCATGAGATACAACTACAACGTAGCAGGCGTAGCCGTAGTCTGTTTCTATTTCGGCTTCGACTTGATTCGGCAGCTGGTGCTGGTTCTGGCTCTGGCACTAGCATATATGTAATAGTTCCTTCAATATGAATGAATGATTCAAATTCAATCCCCAATTCACAGAATAAAATAGAATGGCTCATGTACAAGTGTAGTGCAAACCAAGTCTAACACTACACGTCATATCAACATCCTAGTCTACCAGTGAGATGGTGTCATGGACACCAACAACTAGGTACTACCTAATATAATATAATCACTATTACCAACTACAACTAACTTTGTATTGCTATTATGGAAGGAATTTTCCGAAATCCATCCTGCTGGTCCTCAATCGGAGTTTGGTCTTCGATCTGACGACTTGGATAACTGTGCTACTCCTGAATAAGTTCCTATCCCTACGGTATGTATTGCCTACTCTATTCACGTGTTTCCTGAATACATTATACAAGCACAAATCTACTGCCACTATTCCAGTTCGTACACTTCGCTGAAATCTAACTTTTGCATGTTTATATTTCTGTATTCATTATTCATGACTATTCTATTCCACTATCCTATCTCACAATATTATGCATGTAATTACACATCCTAGAACTGAACTGTCGATGATAGTAGTAAGTGCAGAGTAAAAACATCTACACATATATGTATAGGGGTGTCATGACTGTAGCTGAAGTAAGCACACACACACACATACTACCACCACCATCATCATCATCATGCAGACATAATTACATAGGTAGGTATAACAAGGCGAGAACCATAAAACAAATAAAAATTATTACAAAGATGAGAATCATGACTATTATGACTCATGATGAAATAAAGAAGCTCTCGCATTAAAACCACCAACAACCAACGTTACGTTGACTTTCGCTACCAAACTCAAACAATTCATGCTACTACAACGAAAGAACTAGCTACAAGGTACTAAAGTGCCAAACCAACCAAAAGCAAAAGCCAAAGCAAACCCAGACCAAACCAAACTAAATAACAATAAAGAGCAACTTACGAACTTACTACTTGTAATAAACTATCCGTGAATTAATGTATGGTGATTTTTCATTTGGAAATTTTTAAGAGCATCAAAATCTTTTCCATCAATAAGAATGTAACAAAGCGTCCACTTCCACTCCAAAGCACAGAGCTCATTTCTTGGCTCCTTGGCTTCTTCTTGGTTAGTTGGGCTTGTCATTTACGTTTGCATATGAAAAAAATAACATTAGCATTACTAGACCTAGACTAGTTCGCTCGTTGATGTGGAGGATATCTATACAAAATACTAAACAGAAATTATGTACTCAATCACCACACTCCACGCTCCACACTACTCAGCAACCAAACCAAACAATGCATTTGCAATTCGCCGTTCTCTATCTCGTTGTCGTTCTCGTTTTGCATCCACCAAGAGGAAAAAATTCAATTCAAGGATGAAAAATGATGGAAAAGTAATCAATGTGAAGACCAAATTGAGGCATCTCTAAATCAAAAAGTTAATCTCATTTTCTCATTATTTCATCCTTATCATTCCCATCATCGTCACAAACAGAAACAGACAGATGTAAAACAAAATATTGATGTCAGTTAATACATGGCTAACAATCTGTAACAGAACAACAACTACTACCTCATATTACACTCGGTAACTTACAAATTAATTAGAATCTACAATCTGACTGTCTGACTGGATCGTTGATGGATTACCAATAGCAAAGGCAATAATAATTATTACAATTCACAATCCCAACACAAGGCAGGCATTAAATTAGACATTTCCCTCACTCACAACACAACTGATGGTTATATATACAGTATTAAAGTCATGGGTAGTATATTCGGTATATTATCGCCGATATAGATCAGCAGAGACAAGGAGACGACCGCAATCTAGTGCAAAAAACTATACCAGACAAATACGTATATCCGTATACCATAATAACGTACCCAGCCACCTTCCTTTTACCTACTATCAGCTACTGTCTGTCCCTAAAAGTAAAGGTAAGTCGAAACTACGGCGCGGTTGTTGCCGTGGCTATGACTCGTCGCTGAAGATACTAAAAACGAAAAGAGTTGCACAAATAACATAATACATGGAAAAAGCCTTTACATCGTAGATCCATTCTATCGTATCATATTATTCGGTACTAAACTAAGTTTAAAAAAAAATACCTAGGCAGTTTTATTACTAGGAGGAAAAAATGATTATGTGCAGAAACACAATAGATGCGAACCGAAGCAGGTCCTATTGTATCCACCGACCGAATGAACGTCTAGCCATTTTGATACGACGGAACAACAACGCAAGGGCGCTCGGTGGAGTAGAAGCGTACAAGAACACATCCACGTTTCCCATGTTACAGTCAGTGTCAGTCGTCAATATGCTCCCTCCACTCCGCTCAACTCCACACAACACACATACACACACGATATTCATCAAACTAACGATAAGTGCAAAAGAGCTACCTGTACAATTATATCTGATGTATACGTAGTGAAAAGTGATCTGTATAAAATACGGCAGCTATAATGCAAACATAGCGTGGTCGTAGTTGTAGCCGTAGCGTAGGAATGCTCACACTTATACAATTGAAGTTACACATATTTAGGAAGGTACCTAGAGACAGCACGCACCGTAACGCTTCTAACACACTGCAAGTGTTCATTAGAATGCGGGTCCATGCGTGATCTAATATTGGAGAAAGTCATTAAGCTAGTGAAAAATATAAGACGGGTCTTTTACATAATGTGGGTATGTCTATTATTGACCGCATGAATTGATGCCAGATTTATTTTACAACGCGGGCGATCTATTAGAAGCTTTACGGTATCTATTCATTTTACTTTGTTGTCATCTTTGGGATGGAGGAGTGAAGTACAGCATGACATAATAAAATAGGATCGGCATTACATACTACTTAATTTTTTATAGCTACCTGTAAATCTATGCTGATGCATTGTGCAGATAGATATCATATCATACCATACCACGCCGTGTTATGCCTTGCCATGCCATACCTCCGAACACCCTTCCACACAGGTATTTTATCCTTGTCTATAATTCGAAGGTAATAAATATATCTGGGATCATTTTTCCATCTCTCTGTATCTACTTTTCTACTTGAACTGTTGGTCTTGGTTTGTTCTGTACTCACTCGTACTCGTATTCGTATTCGTATTCGTACTAGTAGTCCTCGTACTCTACCTTTTTACGTCCGTCTGGTTTGGTTTAGTCTAGCCTGACTGGTCTCTCCTCTCTTTCTAAATTCTCTTTTTCCTGCAACAACAATGCGATACGAATAGGAATCGGAATATGAGTACGACTGTACGTTAGAGGAATAGGAATATGCAGACGACGAACTACTCCCGTTTCTACATCCGCTGATGAAGATCTACCTACCTTTATTTAATGCCTAGACCATCCACCATCCCATCACATCACATCATTTCATCATAATAGGTATTATACACACATATTTAAATACTTATTCATTTATCCTTAGCCACTTCCAGTCCCAAGAAGGGCTCAGCTACAAACTACAAACAACGTTACTCCGTAATCAGTATTCAGACAGACACCGCAACTTCACAATACCCCTACTTGCTACCATCATTAGTTAGATGATATTTATATATACACATTATTACACTACGGTCCTCATCAGAACAGGCATTCGTCAGTTGATTCAATGTGAAGCAATTCAATGCAATTCAATGCAATACAATGCAATGTACTGCAATGCATTAACCCAACACTCACTGGAATGGCATGGCACCCACTCCTTCCTACTATAGCTCTCATTTTCGTATTCAACTCGACACTACATATGTAGTATCAGAATTATTATGCAACTTCCCTTAAAAGCCATCTCTTTTCCCTGTATCTAGTAAGTTACAAGTTCATAGGTACTTAGGTAACGCAAGTTTTTCCTGTTGCTATTGCTGTGGCTGTTGACGTTGACGTAGTTTTAATTTCACTTGAATGTTATCAATATTTTGCTTCACATGCAGATAGTATACCTGCTCCAACTTATTTCATAATAAACATGAAAAAATGTGAACGCATTTTAGAGCAAGTTGGAAGTTGAAGTTACACACAGATAACATCTTCATTCAAATACATTACATAGATATATGTAGGAACATGTAGTGGTCTAAACAGTAGATAAACGTATTAATGGTCTCTCTCCCTCTCTGTGTGTCCGTTTCTGTTTCTAGGTCTGATAATTCTTGTACAAAAAAACTTGTCTCCAGACTCCACTAAAAAGAAACTGAAAAGAAAGAAAAATGAACTGAGAAACTTGGGTCTGGTCTAATGGCTTGGTTAAGAGACAAAACAATTTTGCCCGACTACAGGTATTTTCCATTCTCAGACCAGGCCACAATGTTTACGCTACGTTTTACGCTCATCTCTCTTTTACAACAGCGTATATCTAGACTCGGTATCTTCCTACTACTGCTCATATACGCTATTCCCTATATTTCTTAAAGCCCGTAGAGACAGATTGTGTAATATAAAGCGCACAATAGAGTATCGAGTTTACACCTGAAAATACTATTTGTAACGTATCGTATCGTGAGTTCCAGGTCGTGGGCAGCGTGGTGAGGAACCCAAATGAAAACCAAAACTGTTTATTATTGTGAATAGGGGAGAATTAATACGTGTCCTGTGCATACCTTCTTATTTCTTAATGTTCGTCTGATACAATATGAAGTGGATGATTGTGCTTTTCAGATTGGTAAGTAGAAGCCAAGGCAAGCCTAGACAAGACAAGGAAGGCAAACCAAGTCAAGTCAATTCAAGCCCTAACAGCAGACAAGAATATAGGACCGAGTAAAATGGAAAAGAGAATAAGAATACGAATACCTCCGGAGCATTTAAAGTACGTCAAGTACTTTGGTCGAGTCAGGGATTTGTGTGTGCTGTCTTCATCGCGTCGTCATCGTCATCGTCATCATCATCGTAGTCGTGTTCGTAGTTGTTGTCGTCGTCGGGGCTTGTGTACCTTATTGTATACTCTAACGCTCGAGGAATAGTAGAAAAGTTCGTAGGTAGTAAAAGAAGGACTAACTATAGTAAATAGAAGAGTAAAAAGGAAACCCATGAAGTAGTCTGTAGACAGTATGACTGTAACTCTACTTCCCCATGTAGCTACACACGCTGATATGTCTAGCCAACTTGAGGAAAAAGATGGAATGGAATGGATAGACGATAGGATGTGATAGCAGAGGATACGATACGATACGGTGCGACGATACGATGCAACCGACCCGTAGGTAGGGGATCGGATGGGTAGGTGCAAACGAACACAATGACATAACTTTGTACTTTTCTGTGTACATATGCACCTCGATGTATCCTCACTCCTTTCATTTTGACTGACACTACTTACTACTTATCCTTACTTCGAACTTGGAACTTGCATTAAGCTACGGCGGGCCGAGTACCAACACCAAGACTAATACTAATGCCAATACCGATACCGATATCCTTAATATCAATGGGGACATTTGACGAGAACGAAGAAGAAAGAAGCTTCACTTACACATATGCACAATTTATAGATGTTGGTCTGGTATAAACATAAGTTAGTGCATGGCACATGCATCTTTTGTATCCGTATGCCTACTATTCACTTACAAATTAGCATCAGCTACACCATAAATCCAAGCTTCCCTCCAATCCATACATATACTAATTCAATATCAATGTCATACATACAAGTACCTGAATACCTACTAATATGATACTCGTACTACCAAGCCCGAGCATCAGATTAATACAGCTTAGAAAAAATATGAGTGACGCAAATTTCTCTCGTGAACCCAAAGAAACGGAATACCTCTGTATAATGAGAATGAGATGATGATTCATCAGAGAAATATATATATAGTAATGAAATCATCAATATTATTTCCGAACATGTGCAATGAAAATTATTCGACTGACGGGAAAAACAGAACTGTGTAGCGTACCTAGTCAAGACATGTCCGTGCCATAGCGCATGCATGTGGGATTGTGTGGTTCATATATGCGAATTTATATTCGATATTCACTATAAATATATTGCTGTCATTTCATTTCCATCCCAGCACAATAACAGTACCAGAAACAGAACCAGTACCAGTACCAGTACCATGCCAGGCAG
>JAAXYX010000311.1:0-45084 GCA_036851915.1 Ptenothrix huangshanensis
CCATTTGTTAAAAATGTTTTGTTCTGTATACTGAGTCGTGAGGCTATTACAATTGTGTAACAGTGACTTAATAAAGTTTTTCCCCCAATGGCCGATTAGCAGATTTAAGTACAAAAATAAAGTATCACTCATTCGAGCCTCATTATATCAGTACCAACGTACCTTAACTCGTCGATACCATCCTGCAAAATTCGCTCTTCATCTTCAAGTGTTGATTTGGTCTTGCTAAATTCCGAATCTTTGACACGTATTGCTGAAGAAATAGCTTTTATAACTATATCAGGCTGAATAGAGTCCGAATTGTCCTCAAACGCTTCTATAAATGAAGTAATCGATCCACCAGAAATAGCAGAGCTATTGTGAACGTCTTGTGGTATTTCTTGTAGTTTCTTTAAGGCCAACAGAACGTCGCTTGCCAACTTTTTCATGCTTCCAATCCTTTCCTTATTCAGTCCTTCTGCTTGCTGGAATTTCCCTTCAATGACAAGGTAGTTTTGTTCCTGCTTTTGGGCTCTTTTTAACGCTTGATCAGTTCTGGCTAGTTCGTCCGAAACCTAAGCACAAAAATGAAAATGGTTACACATATCCAAAATAAAATTATCCCATCATATAATATCCGTGATCAAACCAAATTTAGAAGTTATATTTTGGAAACCGTACGTTGATAATTTGGTTTTGTTTCTTCTTGCTAGTCTTTTTAAAATCATCAATAATGGACTTTAATTCATCAATGTCTCCAGTGAATTCTTCTTTGATGATATCCTTTAATTCTTCTACTTGCTTCTCCCCATTTTTCACTTTTTCTTTACACACGGAAACTTTTGACTGATACTGCGCAAGCTGCCGTTCAATAGCTTCAATAGCCCTAAGTTTTTCCACAAGTTCACTCTGTTCTTTCTCTAACTTGCTTTCAGTGTCAGCTTTGGAAGCTAACTGAATTTCTAATTCCTTCATTTCGTTTTGTTTACCTCTGTACACTTCAACATTTTTCTCAGCGTACTTCAATGCTTCTGCCTCCGTCTTTAACTCTGCAAGAATCAAGAAATAACTTGCACAACTTTAATTTGATACAGTAGGCATAACAAAATAGCACTAAAAGAATAAAGAAAAGAACGTCGAACTTACTTGACCCGATTTCCTTATGCTTAACATCCAGGTATTTCAGGCTGGCAATGTACCCAGTGGTATTAAAGATAGCATCGAATCTCTCCTTCACCTTCTTGCCTTCGTCTAGCGGCCAGCAAGAATCTTCTTGATGGCAAAATATTACATTGTTCAAAATTGCTTCAGACACTCCCATATAACGGCACATCTCAATCTGAATCAAAACAATCAAATTCCCCAAAGGGTATTATATGGCGAACCTTTTTCACAATCACAATTCTGCCATGTAACATGTAATTAATTAAATATTACCTTCAAATCGATGCATTTGGGACTATAGTCTGTATAAGTACCATCTTTTGCTCGCTTTCTCAAAGTTCCTTCTAAAGACTGAAATTTTCCAGCCTTAGCTTTGCCTTGCTGTGTAACTTTAGCCCTTCGAGTACACTGGACCAGGTTACCTTGTGTATCACTTACTTCAAGTTTTACTTGGGCAAGGACCTTCAAGATTAAAAGTCATAAATTAATTACTTACTTAAGAAATTAGTTAATACTGCTATTTTAACAAAGAAAACTTAAATACAACATTTGAAATTATCGATTAACAAAAACAATATAGTTGCATCATCTTAATTATACCTCATATCCAGAACTCAATTTTGGATCATTGACAAAAGATTTTCCTGAAAAAAACACAGTTTTGTAATATCTTATTGTATCACTGATCATAGAAATTTAGCCGGTTACTAAACCACACTGCATCCATCACCAACAGTACGGTCCTATAATTACTTGTACCAAACGATTACCAACAATTGACAATCAATTCCTTCATACCTCCATCAGTTCCTGGTGGGAAGGAATTTGTGATGACATATTTCAGAGCCTCAATTATAGTCTAGAAAGAACGAAGAAATCATCAAATTATGAATTAATTCAAGCCACAAGAGTACAACTGTCAACTGTCAACCCAATGCGCCAACTGTCACGTCAACCGTGAAGAGTGACATACGTGTGATTCAGAATTTCACACTAGATCAATTAAGTAACTATTTGAATATTTTTATTTCTACATCGTACATAATGATAATAATGAATGATGGGAAATAAATACATGGGCAAGCTTGACATTGTTTCCAAACAGCACTCAGCACTCACCGTTTTTCCGCAACCATTCTCTCCGACAATTAAGGTAATGGGTGTTAAAAATTCGACAATTTGTGATCTTCCTTCCTGGGGGTCGAAACTTCGAATTCCTCGTATGTGAAGTTTTTTCAATGTTGACATTTCGACTTAGTTGTTATACACATAAAGTGGCTAAATGACAACAAACAACAAAAGTTAAAAATAAATCCGACTGTCAATATCAACTGTTGAATTGAAAGCGTCAACCGTTAAACAATTCAGTTGTCAATAATGTCTCACTCGACTCGACAAAGTGACCACAGTGTGCCCAGCACGGAAGAATAAGACCCCAGTTTCCCGAGTCCTGAGAACAAAGGCGACGAACCGGAATAATAATAACGTACTTGAAACGACGTCGGTCGTGGCACGTTGAACGTTTCCCTCCACAACTCTTTCATGCATAGAATTTTGTCGCTACTTTTCAATGGCGAAACTCTAATACCTAAGTAAGTAAAAGTTGTTCCTTGCTTCTTTTATTCAGGTTGGCCGTAGGCTCGTTGGCTGTAGCTGTAAACGTTCGTTCCGTTTTCCGTTTATGTTATTTTGTTTACTCTTTTATATCTTTCATACTATACACAATACACAAATCTGGATTTTTCATTCTCTCCTATTAAATCTCTGTTATTCCAGATTCCAGTCCCAGTCAGAGTCGGCGGCTGATCCCCCTCCATCATTCATTTAACATTAATCATTTGTAATAATTAGTGTAGTAGTAATATTATTTGTTAATTAGGTACAAGGTACATGATAGAACTATTTCGATTTTCTTTATTTTTTCTAAAAAATGTGCCGCCGTTTCATAACATCGTTTCAGCAGACTCTTCGGGGCTGGCGCGTTGTAAATTTTTCATATTAACTATCGCCTATTATAATTCGTTTGTCGACCAAAATAGTTTCATTTTGTTTTGTTTTCTGATAATTTAAAACTAAAGCTGTTCTAATCTGTATTTATCAAAGCGAAAACAAGAACAATTTGACATTTAATGTTTCCCTTACGGTAGCAATGTAGCAAATTGTTCTTCCTATTTTGTTCCGACTTCCGATCAAAATGTTTTGTTTTTCTGAAAAGAAAAACAAAACAATTTCACAACTAGTCACTAAATTTCGGATTGAGCCTTTGCAAATAGATTTCTGATTCTGATCTTTGTCTCTTTTACGTTGTACGTTGGCGTTTTTGCCTCCATGTCCATGATTTTGTTTGTAATGAGTCCAACTTTTGTTTGTTCTAGAATAGAATCATTTGGTTAACTGTCATCCGTCATTGATTAAAGGAAAGTAAAAGCTTGATCATTAATGCATATGCATGTAAATTATTGTGAAATTGCAATGTATAATTCTAAATTAAATCCAGTACACAGTAACACAGATGTTTAAATGTTAAAGCTATTCAAAGAAAATAAGTTCGTTGTGAGTTGGACCAAGTATTATTTGTTATTGGTCATTAGTTACTTTAAACGTTATTGATTCTTCCAAGAATGTTTACCCCGGTGACGATGTTAGTTTTGTCGAAAGTCGCTAGCACAGCGGCATTCATGACTTGCGTCTATGTAATGTCCAAAATCATTCAGGGAGCACTCCCGGTAACCTTTCTTAGTAATTACTTTCTCACGGCATACTTTATTTGTGCCTCAATTTTTTCTGTAATGATGATTGTCGGTGCACATGCCTTCTTTCCCGAAAACTATGGTTTAGACAAGCGGACGTTTCAAGTTTTAAGATGGGCAACTTTTTTCTCCATCACCACAAATTGGTTGCTGATTCCGCTGAGTGTATCCGTCATCCATTTCTACTGTCAGTTGTACGAAGAACTCAACATTAAAAATTACCTAAGATATGAACTGGATTTGATTTTCATTCTTCTCGTATGGTCATTTCTAGTCCTGGGCTTAAGCCGTAAACTAGAGTTCGTCTGCATGATTCTACTCCTTCCCCTGTGGATGATGATCTTGTGTCTACTCAATGGGAATGCTTACGGGGTTTTTGCTGTCGTATTTTTGATTCTCAAGCTTATCGATGGCATGTGCTATCCTAATGTAAGTTTTTGTGTAAATATTATAAATTATAATTATAATGTAATAACTGGAAGTACAGATTGAATTGAATTGAAACACGACTTTTGGGATGCTCTTATTTGTTTTCACAGGAGGCTTTGCAGACAACTCCTCTGCCTGAGGTCAATGTCGTTTTCCGCGAAGTTAATCTCACTCTACTCATTATTATATTCGTATCTGGAACAACGATGAAAATCATTAATAAGAATAATGATATGCTCGTAGAATTCATGAACCCGTATTGGTCGGTAATGCCATTTTTGAGTTATGACAATAACGACTTGTACACACAGACGGCTTACAACGATAGTCTGTTTGAGTAGTATAGATATTGTTCATGCATGTCAGTAGTGCATCGTTTTATCGTTTTTTAAAGATTTTCTAATAGTGCTCATTTATTTTACGTTACAGACCTTGGAAGGTATCCTAAAATGAGCAAATGCAAGCGCAGGATCGATTTCACTTCTATAGTCTGAAGACAAAATCATGGGTCAGCAGGATACAGTAGTTTATTTACAATCGATGTGTAATGTAGCCGTCAAAATCATATAATTAATACTACCTCTTTCAAATCATATTCATTAAAAGTTCAATGCGGATACAAGATACTATGAAAATAATAATCGACGTCTATTATTTATCTTTTAATTTAGAGTTCCAAATACCTGTTAATTATTTACATGAAAATGATGCTCTGGCACCCACGCAACGACAACCATTGTTGTAGTTTGTCATGCAAATGAAATACCTGTTTGTTAAATCTATGTTACAATGAAAAAAAATTATCTCATGTATCATGTCCCCGTGTCCCCAGTTCCCCAGTAATGTGTCCTCCATGCATAGGTAGGCACACAAAAAAACGTTTTACTAATGTTGCACGTTCTAATGAACATATTTACCCATTTTATACAAGGAGGACATAGATTCTTAAACTTGAAACTTGAAGTTATTTGTGGAAATTAAAATTACCTACTTCATCAAGTTTGCAACTATAATGACTTATCAAATGCTCCAAAGCGCAAAGTACGTATGTATAATTGAAGTAAGTCTTATACCTTGTAACCTGTCTAAATGCAACAGTACAATTATGTCAGTTGTTGTAGTTGTGGAATCATGTACTTGTAATCGAAAATCAGTACTTGTATGGTCACTATTCTTATGCATATTATCATTATTGAGGCTAGTATTATTGTAATTTCAATTACACTAACGTTTGCTGCCCATAAACTAAAGAAGAGATTATTCAATCAAAGCCTACTGCAACGAAAGCTACCATTTTCAAAGTTTCAGCCACAACTTGAACTTGGTTTTGAAATAAAAAAAACGTTGATAGTGTAGAATCCTGGGTAGGTACTAGTAAATATAAATCGAGACTCAATTTTAATTTAAGATTGCAGAAAACGCATAACGGTGTGAATTTCAGAGGAATGACTGAATGAATGCAGATGAGATTTTCAAAGATAAGTAATGTTAATTGGCACTTTTGTTTTCATAAATGGGTGAAGTTCTGACTTGATTTCGTAATACATACTTGACAGCAATCCTTTTTTAGTGTGTGTTGGGTTGTGTGCCTTGTAGTAGTACTTGTACTTAACCTACGGTATGGACGTGGAAAGTATGCAGAATGCAGATTATATACATGATACAGTAGCTTTATAATTATGCCTAGCTATGTATGTAAGTACTTAAATTGTTTTTCTTATGCAAGGTTGAGAAATTCTCTCACACTTTACGCACTATCTGATTGTTGCTCATATACTGTTGTGTTAACTAAAGCATTTGTAAGTGGTACAGAAAAGCATTTACCTTACTAGTTAGTAAATATTCTATGCTAGGAATCCTGAGCTGTTCTGTTGTCACTGTTGGTACCTATTTAGAAAGTCTAATCAAATTACATGCGTTTTGTTCGTTGTGTTATTACATGTGCGATTACACCAATTTTTTTACTATGCACGTGGGAATTTAGAAGCTTTATGAAACTTCATGAAGGATATAATTATCATGTATGTCTATTATTGTGTGTATTACCAGGAGCAATCAGTAATACCTATGTACAATATTATCCGGATTCGATGCAGAATGAAGTAATTAGGTATTGAAAGATTGAAGTTTTTCATGTGAGGAGTGAATTTGTATTTGATTAGTACTTACTTTTTGGAGGAAAATGAACCGTATAATTAAAGTTAGTGAATGCAGGCAATAATTTGTGGTTGTAATGCGTCGAGGTGAACGGGAAGTAGACGTCAACGGAAAGCAAGAAGATCACGATCGGCATATCCTCTACTCGACCAAACAAATGACCAATGACCAGCGTTTGAGATGTGTATGCAATTAGTTATTATTATTCAGTTAAGATTTCAGATATTCTCATGAAAGTGTACATGTGAATCCAACTCCACGCGCATTTAAGGCTTCAAGATTTTTAGTACTTGCACACTTACAGAGTTGTAAGGTACGACACGACCTTCGAACTCATCCACCTTAGACCACCGTAACGTCATCGTCATCATTTGTGCGCGGCGTTGAGGCCTACTAGTGCTTTACATTTTCTAAACGTTTGTTTTATTAGTAAGTCAGCAGATTCGAAGTTGGACTTCATTTCAAGCAGAAGGGGATAACAATAGCATGACTTTATCCTTCGTGCTAGAGATCAAATAATTACATTTATTTGTGAAGTATTGTCATTATAACTGTAGTATACTTTTAGTCATTAATAGTGTAATTTGTAACTACAAATTTGTGGTGTTTAATCTGCAATAGTGTGTGCATAACTGCTCTTCGTGACTTACTTTATTAAGTTGTAATTATAGTTACTGTAAATGTAAAAGTAAGTTCCTACATTGTGAAGCAAATGTTGGTGAATCTTTGTCTTACTGACCGAAAAACAGCGAGCCGTTAAAATCCGTAAATAATGGCACCTTCAATTTGGGGAGTGATTAAACATATCTCGCCAGCGCCAGTATCAAAACATATAACAACGAATCCATTTAATTTGGGTGAATTAGTAGTGACGTTTGTCAAATCTATTTTACAGAAGCCCTTTAGTCCTTTTCTCATCCCGCTCTTCTATCTCTTTGCCCCACTGCTAGTCATTTTGTATTCCTCCACGAACTACTACATCGATTTCTTCATAACAAAAGCGGATCGTAATTTCATGAATGCCAATAACTACCAAGTATATGACTTCATCGTGGGTGAGTAATTATGATTATTTCATGGATTATTTCATTGGGATTAGTAGGTAATCTATGGCAAACATATTAATTATTGGAAGCTACTGTTGATCTTGCTCAGTTGAATTATTTTCAGTGAATAAAATGATTAGTTAGTACGAGGTGCTACTAAAAGTAGGACTACTTAAAAATACAATATGTTTACTAACATAATTATAGTTGGAGGTGGATCGGCGGGTGCAGTGGTAGCAAACAGGTTATCCAGACACAGTAAAGTGTTATTGCTGGAGGCCGGTGGAAATCCGCATCCGTTAGCTAGTGTTCCCGTTGCATCCCCGATTTTATTAAACCAGCCAACAATCGACTGGCTGTATGAGACTGTTCCGCAGGAAAATTCTTCTTTTGGTTTCACCGATAATGTAATTAATAATTATGCTTCATCGTAAATACCCTTCATTATATACGTACTGCAAAACTTCTAATAAGAGCAGCCTCTAAAGATGCCTGCTCCTAATTTTAATCTTGTCAAATCCTATGCTTAAGCATGATCATGGAGAAAAGTCAATATTTAGACTGACAGCCGGGGCTCGTAATAGATGTTTTACGGTATTCATTATAACCACTTTGTTTAATCATTAGAAATGCGTGTTGTACTTTGGCGAAATCTTGTAATTATTATGACAAGCAATCGTGCTAGTTAGTTTACATTAACTGTTGATTATTATGACTTAATGAAATGCTGTAGGTAATTCGTTGGCCAAGAGGAAAGTCACTTGGTGGAAGCAGTATACTTAATAGTATGATCTACATGAGGGGTAATGCGAACGATTTTAATCGGTGGGCCGAATTGGCAGGGGATGTAGATTGGAATTACGATCATGTTCTACCTTTCTTTAAGCAATTAGAAAGTTACAACGGAAACTTCCCGAACGGTTAGATGCTTACTTCCGCAGCTTTAACTTCTTCCTTGTGCGGTGCATAATATTTACAGTGCTTTTTAGCACTGATCTCTGAGAAAAGAGTTTCGTAGAGGTGTAAGAACTTTGTCCTTTTATTATAGAAAGCAATCATGGAAACCGGGGGCCAGTCTACGTTGAAAAGGCCAGATTTACTAGAGGGGTCAATGAATGGTTGCGAGCTGGACAGGAACTCGGATATAAAGTTAGGGATGCAAATGGTGGCCTCGAGCAGCTTGAAGGTTTGCTTTTTATTGTAACTTAGTTTATATAGGAAATAGAATGATATTATAAAGTATTGAATGCGGAACGCGTTGATCATTGGAATTTCTTCGTGTAATAGGTTTTAGTAGGTTGGATGTCACAATGAAGAAGGGAACTCGCTTTGATACATACCGAGCCTATATTAAACCAGTGAAGTTCAGGAACAATCTTACGATACACAGATATGCCCTTGCTTACAAGGTAACCTTCGTGTATGTTTTTTGGATTGATGTAGATTAAGTTGTTTTTCAGTTGTTTTCTGCTAATTTTCAAGCAATTGGTTTAGAATACTGATACTTAAATTCTCATTAAGTACTATTTGGAATGGAATGCTTAAATTCCGTAGATCCATTTAGATCGGAGTCGCACAGCCTACGGTGTTTCTTACTATCGTCACGGTGTTCAAAAATTTGCTCGAGTCAACAAAGAAGTAATTGTAAGTGGTGGGACGATCAATTCCCCACATTTACTTATGCTATCTGGGATCGGGCCTAAGAAGCATTTAAATTCCAAACAGGTAACAATAATTGTATATAATTAAAAGCTACTGGAGGTTATTATTTCCGGGTGTGTATGTAATGTATTAAATTATACTGCTAGATCAAATGCAGGGTGAACTTGCCCGTGGGAAAGAATCTTCACGATCATGTTGTTATCAATGTGGGGCCAATCATCATCAAGGAGCCTCTCTCTTTAATTTCGGACAGAGATGTTTCCATTCAGTCAGTTCTTGACTTTTTCAAAAACGGAACAGGTTGCAATAATTATTTGGTGAACAAATCACAAAACTTTTGTCGACTTCACCAACAGTAATCATACGGAATACGTTTTTTTAAAGGTCCCTTGGTGTCAATTACGGGAATTTCAGCCACAGCTCATTTAGCCAGTTCGTTTGCCAAGCCAAACTGGCCTGATTTGCTTCTATTCCAAATTGGAGCTGGACTTCATCAAAGTATCGGCTCAGATCAAGAAAGATCACTAAATTTTGAGACAGGAATCCTGCAAAAATATTATGCACCTCATATTGGAAAAGATGGTAATTTCGTAACACTCATGCTGGGCAAACCGAAAAGTAGGGGAGAAGTGCTTTTAAGAGATAACTACCCTTACACTAAGCCCATCTTGGATCCCAAGTATCTTAGTCATGGTGATGATTTGAAGTCGTTAGTTCAAGGAATAAAATTTATACTCAGACTATATGAGGGAACCAAGACTTATCAAAAGATAGGGGCAAGATTTGTATCGAACCCTTTCCCTGGATGTGAGAGTCACGAAATGAGAAGCGACGCATACTGGACATGCTACGTCAGATTTAATACATTTACTCTTCATCATCAATGTGGTACTTGCAGGATGGGCAAGGGGATACAAGATCCTCTTGCCGTAGTTGATTCAAAATTGAGGTATTAATGGATCTGCTTGATCTAATTTATCTCATCGCTGTTCTAATGTACATAATTGTTGTAATTTTATTTGTTTAGGGTTATAAAAACAAGAAGACTGCGTGTGATTGATGCCTCCATTATTCCTGAAGTGACCAATGGGAACCTAAATATTCCAACAATTATGATTGGAGAAAAAGGTGCTTTTGAAATTCGGAAGTATTGGGCAGAACAATTTCTAATTTGCCATACAATAGATTATTTTTTAAACCCAACGTTTCTTCGTACAAAGTGCTTTTATAAGCTGAAAATTTAGTGCTTCTGAAGGGGATACAAGTGTTGTTGCGTCAACTTGAAGCCAATTAATTACCGATATATTCTGTGATGCATTTTTATTTAAGCATAAAAAGAGAAAAGTAGATGAAATGCCATGCGATACAAAAGTTGTTCATGGAGGTATTAAAAACGTTACTAGTACATTATACGCTTATCATAGTGACATACCTATAATTATGTTATTGAGGTTGCGAGGACAGTTGCAATGCAATACAGGAATCCTTTTAGTTAATCGCATTAACGTGCCCTTTTTTGGCTTCGCAAATCAATAACTATTATTATAGCATTATATTTCATTTGGAGAACGTTTGCTGGCTGCCTCCCATCAGAACTCAATACACAAATTAACAGCAGCAGCTCCTGTACGAACAAGAATAATTCTTGCAACTAAATTCTGTTCTATCGGTTCGTAAGTGTTTACAAAACTAAGTGACACGGAATTGATCTTGTCGTGTTTAAGTGCAAGTTTAAAAAAAATATTGCAAGCGTTGCCTGAAAAAATAACAGAGCAATGACGGACCAGAACGTAATCTCGAAGGACACGCTGCGCCATATTTTGAATGGCTTGAAACACCAAGAAGGCATTGAGAGGCAGAAAACGTCAGAATCCATTGAGAAGTAGGTTTTTTTAATAACAATGTGTAACAATAACAATAAAAAAAACTAAGTATAAATATATGGTAATTTGTTATTACATTTTGTTGCATTCATTATCTTTATTTCAGAATCAAGAATTGGATTGTTGAAAATGAAGCCACTGATCCATTTATTAATCCACCTGATAAGAAGTCTAACCCTTGGAATGAAAAATCGGGCAAATGCGTTGTGTCCTAATTCTAATGTTATTGTTCTGTTTAAAAATGTAACCCAAGGGCAAGCCACGTAATTATGATTAGGGTTTTAATTGATCTTATTGTTGAAAAACCTGATGATTTCAAATCAGAATAAATCAGGATCGATCTCTTGCTTGAAACTGTTATACATTTTTATTGGCAGTAGTATCTGGAATAATGCCCGCTTTTATAAAAATTTTGTTTATGGGTGGTGAACCATACCATGCATAACCATACATACGCATGTAGGTAATTTCATTCGAATTCTAATATTATTTTTAGCATATTATTATTTTAAGCTTGAATATTTTCATGTTAACATGTTCTCGCGCAAGTAAATTATTGACCACTGGGAGTCTCAAGTTCCGCACCGAAACCAGATGGTCTCGGGAAAACTGGAGTGTAATCGTAATTCCAGTAGACACGCTCTGCCCGAGCAGTTCGATTTGTTCCAGGATTATTGATGTCATCCAGGGCGTGATAAATCATCCAGGATTCTTTACCATCTATAGTTAAGTTAAAGAAAACATTCAAGTTAAATTTTCGATGTTTCTTTACAGTAGAAATCGAATAGTATAGACAATATTTCCTAGGTACTGATGAATTAGACTACCATATCTGATATTTTTAAAGCAACCGTTCAAAAAATACTCATAATTATTAGGAATGATAGAATTGCCTGGAGAAGTAGTAAAAGAAGCGTGCCCAGGACCCCACACCCCTTGCTCATCGTTCTTGTAGAAAACACACCCATCGTATTCCAGCACCCAGTTTTCAGGCACCATGGGATCTTTTTGGTTGTCAATAACAAGGTAACCTAGACAGTACTCGGGTGTCCATGTGGATGAAGCGGAATAAACTAAAAATGTTCGATGGGAATATTTGAGGATTTCAGGTCCTTCGTTCAGGAATCCCCAGTTGGGATGCCATTCCCAAGTATTTCCGGGCTCACGAATATGCGCTCTGGGACCGGAAATGGTCATCGGATCCGACATCGGGGCAATGTACAAAGTTTGTCTGTATTCGTTGAGTGGAACATCCTGTGTCAGATTGGCCCAACCTGACCAAATAAAATACTTTTGCCCATTGTGATATTGAAGAACAGTTCCATCTATAGCGAAATAGTCTTCTGTTGGTGGCGCGAGTCTGTTTGAAAACAGTATTTACATCGTCAATTAATTGAAAATTCTTTCTTCTGTTGAATAATATAAATAGTAAATAGATCTTAATTTGACTCCTTTATCGGTCTATACGTCTAGTACTACTAATTAGAAAAAATTACTCTGGCACCATCCCATAATCATATTATGTCATTCACAAGTTAAAAGAAAAATATAAAAGTTTACACCCATATACCGAAATAATTAACACATTACATAGGTACCGCTGTTATTTATCTTGTTATAGTTTTTATTCTTTATTGTACCTAAGGTAGTAAGGCAACAATTGTAAGTAACATGGATTGAACTTACTTTAAAGGTTGAGACCAAGTACCAAGTGGATTCGTGGGATCATTCGCCTTCATAACATACATTCGGTGATTAGCATGACGACCATCCTCCATTGTGAAGTAAATGTAAAAGTTGCCATCAATGAAATGAATTTCAGGAGCCCAAAGATTGAACCATCCTGGAGCTAATGTGTAAATGATTTGAGTCTCTGCCTCCCTCCAATTTGTCAATATTTTGCTTTTAAGAACCGTCAACTTAGTAAAGTCTGACAGGGTCATGTAGTAAAAACCCTCGTGGCGGATGACAAAAGGATCGGGCGAATTGTAGTCGAACAAAGGATTGTGAAAGGTACCGCCTTCAACTTTGGTCAAGCCTAAAATTACGATCACCAAGAAAAAAACTTGCTGCAGCACATGTGTTAGGTTCGCCATCTTTATGCTGTTGATTGTTACAATATATAAGACTACTTAAATGTAATTAAAACTTAGAAAATTTGCTATTTTGATTTCTATTTTTGGTAACAAAAGATGCTAGAATGGTTTTTCTAGCCTCTAATTTCTAACATATAGATGATAGAAAGTACAACGTTAAAGGTAAAACGGCTTAATAAAACGGAGGAATAATGTAATAACGTAAACTGAGAGTTGTTTGTTGGTTTTATATCAGCACAGTTATACGGACAACTTCAAGTGTTATGGAGTTAATTAATGCATTAATTGAAAATTGGTGTTATTACCTAATAGTAGTCACAGTCAGTCTATACTCAAGGTATTGTGGTTGTTTGACATAAATCATGACAGAATGAGACTAGGTATACTACGTGAGATACATAATGGCATTTGAACATGTCCTGACTTGACGCAATGATTGATTGGATTTTTGTTTGTTTCAGCAGTCAAGTCAAGTCCTGGTTTAGACGCAAAAACACGTAAGTACTTACATACTTACATAATATGTACCGTCGATGAAGTTAAAATGGAGCCTACCCATTTCTGACAACAAGTAAACTGGGGTACATCCACATAAGACTCGAAGCACAGTAGGCAATATGCAAAGTATTTTCAAATTAATATGCCTGAATTTGATTTTAAGAATTTCTGGATGCACTTCGTTTTGCATTAACAAAGAAATGGATATGCCTCACTGAGCCACTTAAAGAACGATTGCGTATGTATGTACGTAACTGAACCTACTTTTGATTGTCTATCTTGATAATAATTATATAACTTTGATTTGTGTTTTACGAAGGTGTAATGGAGATAATGGTGAGCATCGATGTGACAATTCAAGGTCCATATATTGCCAGAGAAGTTGTCATAATCGTCAACATCTTCCTTGGTCTTTTCGGTCCTCAGAATGAACATCTTGACCACGATCAAGACTGATCAAGATCTTGACTGATTCTACTTACAAAGCCATGTTTCAACCCACAGTTACCAAACGCTCATTATATAGCAAGCTGTTTCCGGAAAGCCAATTTTGTGGAATCATCCGTTGAGACTGAAAATACGTACGAGATTATTTGCTTAGGTATAATTATGTTATGACAATTAGAACAACCCATGTTCATGTGATAATGCAACAAAACTGCTTAACAAAAGAAAAAGTGTCAATGCTGATTTATTACAACCTATTCCTACTTTGTTAATCAATACAAATAATTAGATTTCTTTTTTCTTGGAGCATAAAAATAATGATAAGATAACAGTAAGTTTGCATACCAGATACTTAGTATGCTATGTATAATGTACAAAATGTTGCTGTGATGAAATAAACACAATTAATTATGTAACATCCAGGAGGGAGAAATTATAATAATTATAATCATCCATACATTGTTATTGGCAATGGGTTCATTAACTATAACCAATAACCGCTATTTGTCAATGATTAAAACCGTCGTCTTTTAAGAATATCTGGTTTCCAATCAATTGGATGACTTTCTTCGGTTGCTTCATCGTCCTCGCGATAGATCTTAATAGTTTTATCTGCTTCGGTGGTAATGAGACGAGTACCAGACAAGTCATAGGTCATTGAAAATATTCCAGCCTCTGAGTCCATTGAGCCTGGCTGCACTTGTGTTTGAATTCTACACACACACACAGTCAATAAGTCAAGTACCTACTCCCATCATTTTGGTTTTAGTCTTGGATGGATTTACAGTGAATTAAAAAACTCAAAAAAACCATACTTTACATACATATTTAAGTACTGCTATATAATTACAAGTTACACTAATAATAATAACTCAATAATAACTCATAGTTATACCTTTGGAAATTGTAACCAGTTTTCCAATCCCAGAAACTTACACTGCCGTTATCTGCTCCGGAAACCAGGACGCCATCCTAAAAAAATTGCAATTTTGTCCTGTAGTTAATTTTTCAACTAATCCTACTACTCATACCATATCGCTCATAATATCATAATTAGCCTTCAAAAAGTGTACCTGATTCACAGCCAACGCATTCAGAATGGCATTGTGGCCACTTAAATTTTGGACAAATTCTCCTTTTGGACATTTCCACTGCTTTATGTTGTCTGTCGAAGCGGAAGCAAACATGTAAAGATCAGGATGCAATGCAAGTGCTCGAACCTGCGAAATAATAGCGTTGCCAGTGACTGTGTAACATCACCAGACTATGTAATTAATACAAAACCTTGCTGTAAATTTTGGTTTCACTCACAGATTTCTTATGATTTGTTAATGTAGCCATGGATTTGCCGGCAGCTAAATCCCATAACCTGATGGTAGAATCGTGAGATCCTGTAATAACTTGGGGCTCTGCAGCCTGAACCAGGACAGAGGCAACGGTATTTGTATGTCCAGTGAGGGTATGAATATTTGCTTTTGTTCTCATGTCCCACACTCTACCCACACTGTCACGGCCAACTGTCACCAGCACATCTATAGTGGGATGCAAAGCTAAACCGTACACAGCACTAAGGTGACCATGATAACTTCTAATAACCTGCAAGTACAAAATCAAGAAAAAAACCCAATCATATATGGTATACAGTAACAAAAATAATACCCGGAATTATTATACTACTAACCTTATTCTGTTCCAAATCCCAGCACTTAACAGTACGATCTTCACCACAGCTAAATAAATATGGATGTCTCGCACTGACAGCAAGACCTCTGACTGTACTCACATGCCCTGTTAGAGAGAGTTTTAAAGTGCCGGTGGCAAGGTCCCAGATTTTGATAACTCGATCTGCGGATCCGGTGGCAAACCTGCAATTAGAGTTCAACCGAAGCAATTATTACTATATATTATTAAAATATTAATGAATCAAAGCAAATGGTGAACTGTTTTTTCAACTTTATAATCTCACCACTCATTTCCAGGTTCCACAGTAGCACATCGAACCCACCCTAAATGCCCACTTATAACACGATGCAATTTCCATGGAGGATGCCACTTGGGTTTGGGCATAGAAGCTAGTTTTTTCGTTTGGGACATGAGTGATGTAGATGTTTTGGTCGTGTCATTTACTCCGAACCCACCAACGCTAGTAAGTGCTTTCGTACTACTATAAATCACAATCAATATCACTTTAGTAATAATTAATCTTGTAAAAATGCTCCCCGAGGCGAGTCTATACAGATTTGAGACTAATTGTCTAATCTTGCCGATAAACTCCTCACGAAAACATTGGCACAATGAGAATATATAATAAGTTTTAGCACAAGCACACAAACCTCAAGATATATAAAAACACGAAAAAATGCAATTCTCAGTTGGTGTTTAAATAATTCAAACGCCGTATTACTCCTACGCTTACTTTATTAATGCTAAGGCGGTGGAATCTCCAGCTGGAGCCCCTGAGGGAAGTAACTCCGGATTGACTGAATTGGGATCTATGCCTTGAGCAGCCAAACTTCTCTTCTGATTTTCCACAATCGCCATCACCGATCCGTACTGATCTTTCGCCTTTACAGCTTTCACTAATCGTTCACTTTAGTTACACAAGATCACAAAAAATTATATCCGTTTCACTGGATAGATCAATCAGAAATCGAAAAATAATAAAATTAATACGTGCTAGGAGTGATTTAAAAAGACATAATACGTAAAACTAGCACGAATTCCAAATACAAAATATACTAGTACAAACTTACGCTAGATCATTTGTCGGCGGTAGTGCTCCCTGATCCGTTAGGAACATATCATGAGTACGTTTCAAGGACCGGAATACAAGTGTGTGAACAGAATGCTTTTGGACAGGCAGATCCTGGTAAATCATAAAAATTGTTTGCATATTCAACATTTAATGAATTCTAATTATTTCTGGCTCTAATAGAAAATCCCAAATTTCATTACCACCAATCTAAATCTCAATTTTTCAATTAATACTATTTAAGGGTGATTATCAATTGTCAATTATCGTATTGCTGTGAAAAGCAAAAAGGTATCAAATATAATCATAATGAATTCGATGACTGACTGGTGACTGAGTCCGTTTTTGTTCTCATAAAAATTCAAAATTAAACGGTGTAAGCTACTTAAAATAATTTACAATTACCTTGTCCTTGGAAGAAAGTGAATGTCCATGTTGTGGTTGTACTTGTGAATGAGAATCCGGAGTTTGATCTCCTACTCCCATTTTTAGTATTCTGATTTATGATTTCTGAATTCAATATGATTTATTTACTTTTTTCAACCTACTATATGTTGATATTGATATTGATATCCGTATTTTGGGTTTGAGTCCCTGACTCCGACCACTGAAGTACTGAAGACTGAAGGCGACGAATGCGGTACTCTTGTTTTGATTTGAAAGAAGCGCTTTACAGAGATTGCAGGACGCGGGATGCAAGAGCGCTCTTTAACTATTTTAAATACCCACGTTTCCACACACACACACAACACACAATGACACTATCCTCTTCCTCTATGAAATAATCAAATATTTCTATTCATTTCTTTTTCCATGTCAGCATTTGTCAGCAACCCATTTTTTTAATCGAATATTATTATGATAACGTAGCCATGAACCTGAGTGATAATTAACTTGAACTTTCTGGCTAGTCGGTCCAAGTACACGTTGCATGCGTACATTAAGAATTGCGTTGTTAGTAAATAATTCTTTAAGGCTTAGGATTACATTATGTCGTGATCCGATACTTATCTGTCAGCTTCAAACTTTTTGATTTACCCTTCTATTACTTTTTACTTACCTTTTAAACAATCCAAGAGTATTAAAACGTCAAAATGATAAGTCAGAAGCAACTCATCCTGGTAAGCCTATTTACCTCTTCATTCCGTAATAATAATATAGTTTTACATGTTTAAAATAATACGCCATTGTGTTAATATAATATTGCTTTGCAAGTTTCCTTATTTCAACATTCATATTTTTTCTAAATAATGCCAAATGCTGCAGAGCAAAGTCAAGTCAATGGTGGCGATCGGAGTAGGAGGAACTGTTGCTTTCGGAGGAATCGGACTGTGGACAGGAAATGAAAAATTTTTTGTACAGTTTGTCAATCCAGTTCTAAATCGAATAGATCCTGAATTCTCTCACAAGGCTGCAGTGTTTCTGGCCAAACATCATCTTATAAGAGCGGCAACTAAGGACGATGCCCCGAACCTGGTTAATAATTACTTTTATCATATCTCTAACTGTCTGTACTTGAACAGTGAGCATTTGGGAAATGTATGACATTGATGCATATAATTACAAAATTCTTTCAATACTTCGAAATAATAATTGTTATGCGAGCTGTTATTTAGAGTTTAGTAATGCTAAAATGTTGTGCTTTTAGAAAACCACTCTAGCCAACATTCAACTTTCAAACCCGATAGGTCTTGCTGCTGGTTTCGATAAAAGTGGGGAGTGTGTATCTGGAATTGCAAGGATGGGTCTTGGATGGGTGGAAGTTGGGAGTGTAACTCCTCTGCCTCAAGAAGGAAATCCCAAACCAAGGGTTTTTAGGCTTCCTCAAGATTCTGCGGTAATAAATCGGTAAGTTTGTCTTGCTCTTGGTTTTTCATTTCGAATAGTACCTGCGTATGACCGAGAAAGTAAACAGTTTATTTTTAAATAAACTGTTTACTAATTAAAATTCCTAATTATCTTTAAACTAATAATAAGTGCCGGCCTCTAAAAGATAGTCTGTCTCCTTGTTTAACCGGGTCAAATCCTATGCTTAAGTGTTACAATGACGGGCGAGAAAATTCAATATTTACAAAGATAGCTTGGGCTCTTATTAGACGTTTTACGGTAGTTAATTGTATGATATACAATTGAACGAGTTTTGGTCAAATAACTATAATTAATAGCCGTGCATCCAAATTTTCTCACCTCAACTATACTAACTTTGCACTATGTAATAATAATTATATAATTCCGTGCGATGTAAATTGTTCTTGTAGATACGGTTTTAATAATGACGGCAAGGAAACAGTGCATGAGCGACTAAAGTATTTTAAAGAAGTAGATCCAAATTATACAATTGGAGTTAATTTGGGTGCTAATAAAATGTCCGAGGATCGTATCAAAGACTACTGTGACGGCGTGGAGGCGTTTAGTGACACAGCAGATTATTTTGTCATCAATATTTCCTCACCCAACACTCCAAATCTGAGAGATCTGCAGAAGTCAGAGTCGTTACAAGAATTATTACATGTAATAAAGTATTCGTTTAGGTATTGCATGTCTAAGAACGTATCGGTACCTGTAAACATTGTAGGATGCTTATAATTGCAAATTATTCCCAGCAGTATATCTACGTGCTTAATTATTCCTGTAGTTAATGTTCATATTAATATTCTCTACTAGAGGGTAATTAAAGTCCGAAACAGTCAGCCCAGGCAAGTTCCTGTATTCTTAAAAATTGCACCAGATCTAAGCGATGCAGACATTAAGGCGATTTGCCACACGGTTTTAAAGAAGGAGGCACGAGTGGATGGTCTTATTGTATCGAACACAACAGTAAGTAGAGAAAACCTGAAGAGCCAATCAGATCTGAAAAACCAAACGGGAGGTTTAAGTGGGAAACCTTTAGAAAAAACCTCGACTGAATTGGTAGCAACCTTTTACCAACATCTCAAAGGTAGAACTTATTAGGTTATTTTTCTTGCAAGAGATTATTCCCAGTATTATTCGTGCATGTATTACTCCTGTCATTTTGATAACAATTAAATGTGTAATTGTTTTAAAGGAGAAATCCCAATAATCGGAGTAGGAGGAGTTTGGAACGGGGAAGACGCCTACAATAAAATTAGGGCAGGTGCTACTGCCGTGCAAATGTACACTGCATTGGTATACAGAGGACCAGGAGTCGTAAATCGAATAAAAAATGAACTGTCGACACTGTTGGCGTAATCTAAAAGCATAAATTAGCTTAGGCTTAGTTACATAACTTAATCCATTAAATCAAAATAATTCATATTTTTTTGATCAATTACTATTCGCACTGGTTGACTTACAAGTACTATGTATTGTTTTGGTTTGTTTTCAGGGAAAATGGGTTTAAATCTGTGGAAGATGCTGTGGGTTCCCTTCACCGTCCTAAGACCTAAAAATATTAAACTGAATTATATGTCTGAACCTCTTTTGATTATACGGATTACCAAATTAGTAAAAATGCTTTAGTTGGGTTTTTCCATTTGCAGCTCTTCTCTGCGAAATGCATTTATTTTGAAGAATAGGTACATACGTATTATGCATGTTTAACAGGGATAAAAAATAATTGTGATAGATAATAAATAAAGTAAAATTATGGATCTTGGGTATTTACTTACAGTTAAACAAGAAACCAAAACTGCCGGGAAAGTCAATAAGTTTTTTACTTACAGTTTATAACTCTACAGCTAAAAGTTAGTTAAAGTAATCAATGGAATGTGGTAAGAATCATCTGTATTATTGTCGATAATGCTTGTTTCAAGTTAACTGTAGCTATTGACCATAGTACAAAATCTGTAGAAAAAATGTACCTACCCCCAATTCCAGTAAGAATCTGTGATCAGTTGTGGTGAAAAAAAGCAATCTTCGTTAGTCTAAGAAAATAGGCATAGTTTAATGTACAAAATTTAAGGATCGAATCAAATGAACCAAAACAATAATTCACTAAGGTTCAAATGAACTAAAATTTCCATTGCACCAAAAAATAAACAAGAAACCGTCAAACATCAAATAATTCTTGACCACTAGGGCCAATTTGAAAATAAATGGTAATAATAATTACAACCACGTCAAGATTTAGATATAGGCGGTCCGGTTTCACCCCCAGCTGGTTTTTCGCCGTTTTGCTGTAACTTTTGAGCAGCTGCTGCCTGAGCTAATTTTCCTAGCACCATCGCTTCAAACTCCTCGAAACTTTGACTTTGGCCACCACCGCTTGCGGAAGGGTCTGATGCGGACGCTTTACTTGACTGGGATTGAGATTGAGATGTAGAGCTGGTTGACGCCGATACAAATGATTTAGTCTTTAACTGTTGACGAATATATTCTTGTTCCTCTTGTAAAATTCTCGAGCCTTCCTTCTTAAGCCGTTCTATTTCATTCTACAAAATCAATCAGAAAACGACATTAAAGCCACAAGTGCAAGTTTTAACAATAGCTAATTTTATCCCGTAGGAAAAGTTAAAAATATGAATTCACTAGAACGGAATAATTTGAATTTGTGCTGACAAAATTCTGTTCATAATTACTTGTAACTTTTGTTCGTCGGACAATGTACTGAAAGACTTTGCACTTGCAGAAGATTCCTTAGCTTCCCTTTCCCTTCGTTCGAGATCTTCCTTCAATTTTCTCCGTTTTGCACCCAAGACCTGCGTACGCTCCTTAGCGAGTTGTTTGGCCTTTAGCGTTTTATCATACGCTTCCTGTGGGTTAAAATTAATTTTCGCACAATTAATGAATTTCCTTTCTAATAATTTTAATTCATATAATTTTGAATCAAACAAGAAAAAATTAAACTTATGACTAGAACTCAGGTTGCAAGTTTCGTATTTGTTCTATACCCTTGCTTTAGCATCCGTAAGAATTTCTAAGGCATCAGACAGTTCCAGGAAAAGTTCGGCGGCTCTTGGATTATCTGGGTTCTTGTCTGGATGGCATTTCAGTGCCTTTTTCCGGTACGCCTTTTTTATCTGAAAATCAAAATGGCAATAAATCAAATAACTGTATTATCAATGTACCTCTAGGATATTTAGTCGAGCGAAAACAAAAATAAACTATACAAATTAGCTTTGTTTAGCAGCTACAAGAGTAAGTACTAATTAAGCTTAGATACGACAAAAAATTAAGATGAAGGAAACAATACCTCCTGCTCCGTAGCAGTGGATAGAACGTCAAAAATCTCGTACAGGTTAGCATCTGTGATCTTCTTTTTCGACATCTTGTATACAATCGGTTTTGACTATATAATTAATCCTTCAAATCTTTCAATGTATTCCCGGCACGAACAATCCGGGAAAGGAAGAATCCGACTTGGAAACTTTTCTGAAACATAAATCGTAATGTCAACGAATTAAATATTTTAAAATTAACCTATAATTATAGTTTCAATGATCAATTCAAATAATTAGTGATTAGCTATTTTTCTAACTATCCTAATCCTAATACTAATCACCGAGCAGTGGATATTGAAATGACAATTTATTGGGACATATCGATGATACTGTAACTTTGTCGGTTTTCGATTGCATCGTATTATATTCGGTACCTACAGTAATGAATGTGATTTTTTACACCGTGGAATACGAAGACGTTGTAGTTCACAGAATCCATACTTGACGCAATTAATTACGTCTATTTCCTCTATCGATTGACACCGCTGCGCTGTCCTTGTCATTGTCGGCTGTTTTTACCCGTTTCTATTCCTAGTCAATAATGAGCCTCCCCGTCACCGTCTTATTAATGAGCACGTCACAGTTTAATTCTGAATCTTGGAGTAAAGTACATATGCACTTGTACATACATGCACTACCAAATAGAAATAGACTCACCGACGGATTCAAAGTCCAAGATCCCGATGTTGTCCGAATGATTAGTGCTAGTAGGCAGTGGTGATCGTGTTAAAAACAATCAGTGTGCTATTGACTATAGTAAATCGATCTTTTGACTTCAAAGTCAGTAATTAGTAATTACTAATTATTAACGCACGCAGTCAATTTTAAAGCTAGTAAAAACAACAACCCTTTACTAAATTATGTGCTAACGACTAACAATGTAATGTGAAAACGACAACTCTGAGATTTGAAAATTAAACCAACAAAAGTACATATATATAGCAATGTTTAACTAACTGAAAAGCACATAGTTGATAGTGTATTAGGATTTTGTTTGTATTTAGTTTATTAAATGTTAAAGCGATTTATCGCTGGCAGTCTGGCAGATGCAGATCCTTTGTATCATTCCTACGTTGTCTTGAACTTCGCGCAACTTACCACTGTCTAATAAATACATACCAATATGCTCAAGTGATCTTCTTTTCTTTCTTCATTCTTCATATCTTCATTTACTATTCACTAAATTCACTATTCACTGCATCACTTCCACACTACATAATTCTACAAATTCTGCAGAAAGTAAAGGTGTCATAGAATATTATTATATTGCACCTATGTATAATAGCAGGTAATCAATTCTCTGTCTGTCAGCGTCAGCAGAAATAAGTTAAGTAGTACACAAGTAAGTAGCAGTAGACAGCAAAATGTTCAAAGATCAACATGAACAGAACGAACTTGAACGAAGAGTATCAAGTCAGCGGTGCATAGCAAATAGCATTAAATTGTACCTCCTTCGTTTGTGATTTCATTAATTTATTATTTTGGGAATCAATAAATGTAAAAGGCAAATTCACTTACTGACATATAAATATAATTTTATCACTTTCATTACCTCATTAGTAAGGCGACCGAAAAGCATATAAAGCACGAAAAGCATTATAAAGCACTGGAATGCTGATCGTCAGTTTTTTAAGCTTTTGGAAACCTACTTTGACCAGAATTGTGAAAAAAAAATTTTGAAAAAGCATAAAAAGCATAAAAAGCATTTTGAACTCTTAAAAAGCATAATTTTAGCATTTTGGAGAAAAAAAAGGACGTTTTTAGCATTTTGAGCCAGATTTTCACGGTTTTAGATTGTATTTGTTTGAAAAAACTAAATTTTGAAAACACGTTTAAAAAAATTGTAGCTTTTAGAATCCCAAATTTTAAAATATTTTTCAAAGGACTTTGAAACAAAAAATGACGTTATATTAGCAATTGGAGGGATAGAACAATATTTCAAGCCTTTTTTGACTCAAAAAACGTATTACGTACTATCAAAAATGCATTTTCAAAAATCATAAAAAGCGTTTTGAGCTCAAAAAAGCACAATTTTAGCATAATTTTAGCATTTTCGGACAACAAAAATACATTTTTAGCATTTTGAAAAGCCTGAAGAAGCATTTTTCAAAGACAAAAAAAGCATTTTTCTGGTCGCCTTACTCATTAGTCATTTAAGGCAGCGCAAACGTATAAAATGCCTAAAACCCGTAATAAGCAGCATTTCACCTCTTTGTGGCTTTCTGGCTAAGCCTCAAATATGTATTTAGATTCAAAAATTCAAAAATATAAAAAACGCATAATTTCCATAATAGATTGCGATAGCCAATAATGAATAATTCTCGATGAATAATATTTGTCATTTATTTGCAAAGAGAGTTAAACGGATGTTAAAATAGGCAACGTTCTAGGAGACCTGCGTTTCTAAATTGCATATTCTCCTGTGGGTGTTTTAGAATTTTAGTATGCATTTTAAAAATGCATATTTGCATAGTTGTGATTCAAAGCGCATGATTTGTAAAAAAATATAAACGTCAAAAACCCATAATTCGTTGTTGAAAAAATGCTTCTTTTGGGTAATCCCTTTTATTGATCATTATTCATCATATAATGAGATCAGTGTTAATTTTATGAAAGGAATGGATTTCAAAAATAATTAAATTAAATTTGCATTAGATGTTGGTCATAGATTTCAATTATTTTCATGTTATTTATCCACAGCAAATAGTTTACTCATGTTTATCATTCATGGTAAAGGTATTGCAAGTTACCTAAGTGGATATTTCCCTTCTTTCTTAACACCCACAGTCTCAGACACTTGGTCACAGCCAATTCTATTGAATCCTCATTATGAGTCACGCACAATGAAATGAGTTTTAATAACAATTGCAATTTACTCAAATGTCAATAACCAGAATGCAGTAATAAAATGCACTTTTACACTTCGTTGAGAACAAACAAACTATAACAAAGTTAGAGCTATTGAAGCAAAGAGAACACTTGAATCCGGGAGAAAATTTTTCTTTTACACGACAGCATTTTTGTAATCATAGTCATAACAGGTAGTTGTCATATACTTTTATATTGAGAGTTATCGCTGATTGCATTCAAATACTTTTAGTCACCCTATGAAACTAAATAATTCCTTAATCTGTATCATTGTGAGTGTAGAATACCGTTTCTCCTTTTACCACGTTGCATTGTTGTATTTTTTCACAACGTTAAAATTATTATTACTATATTTATATATATATATTGTGGATTGCAAAGAAAATTTAATTCTTTTACCTTGTATATGAAACATGTACATGATTGATTCTTAAATCCCATCATACGTAACATATTTATGCTTTAACAGAACATTTTTTAAAATAAAGAATGGTAAGTAGTTTTTTTCAATAGTGACATTGATCATTTACTTTTCCGTTCATACAATTGTCATTACGTTTCATTGAGTGTCACTGACACTGAAATAATTCATGCTCTGGTTTTTAAACTTCTCACGATTTTATTTTCCTCTGCAGATGTATGTACTGCAATATATTTACACACGGGAGGGTAAGCTACAAAATCAATAATTCCATTCAATGTATGTCATTCCTGAATCCCGAACTCCAACTACATAATTTCCTGCAGCGGCAAGAATTCAACTTCATTTCGGTAAATAAAAGCAAAAACAGCACTCAAAATGTACACTGACAATATTGTCAACTATTAATACTTAACATTGCTTCATTTGTAACCAAACCTCCTGTTTATTGGCTTTTTTCCATCTTGGTTTACATAAAATTCACTACACTGCAGTCTTAAGGTGTGCATACAACTCCCTAACAGGTACGTGTGAGAGTGAGAGAACTATCATATAATTACACTATAATATAGTATGAATTGTCTTTACACTCCTAAGTAGGATTCTTAAAACAATTGTCAATAATTATTATCTTAATTAATTATCTTTAATCGAAGATTGATTTTTATTCGTTCTAAAGATGTATTAATACATTTTATAAAATGAAGAAATAGTTTTATCTTGGGACGAGATATGTGTTTTAGATGTAATTATTTATATAGTTATTTTCAGATACTCTTTTTTGCAGTATATTTTAAAATAGAGAACATAAAATATCAATAATGCCCTGAAATAATTAGTCGTAATAAACAAACACTTCATTATTTATTTATTTTAAATTAAAAATTACGCGACAAAATAATTCAAGATGGGAAAATCTAAACATTTCATTGACACGTATAGTTGGGAAATCAATCTAACCTACGTTTCATACGACATATAATTACATGTTAAAGCTAGCCCATAATGCTTGACTGGTTTAAAACAACAAGCACCGTATTTAGGATTCTGTAAATGTTCTTAAAACTACCACTAACCTTACTTACGTAAATATAATATAGTAGTGATTGCATATACCTGGTAGCCATTGGGCTAATAGCTAATACTATTTCTATCGAAGCTTATGCGTGTGATAAATTATTCCCCATCACATAGCTTCTTAAATTCATTTCATTTAAAGTCACGTAATGCTACACATTTGAAGCCCCAATTTTTTTCTAACTACAGAAGTTAGGGTTTGCAGGACGAAAGCAAAACGTGGCAAGCCATAATCGCATTGTGCCACACAAACCCAAACCCAAGTCCAAGTCCTAGGACCCAGAACAGAACAGCCCAAGACGATGACAAAAAATGATTTGTAGACAATTTTGAGCAACGTTATCATCATTGTCACTATGGCCGTATAAAATGCTTGTGGGAAGAGAATTGTAAATTAATCTTTTATTACGTGCAGCAGTCAATATCGAATTGACATATATGTGAATTCAATTAATTATATTTTGCCAGTTGTGTGAAAATAGGGCAACCTTAATTCGTAATCTTAATCCGCGCACACACACATACTAATTATGATCATATAGATCTATGGTTGATTACGAATCTACATATCTACCTGGGTAGCAAATTTAGTAAGCTGTAGTGGTTTGGCCTACCTAGTTTGACTTTGCTTTTACTTATGGATGTACTTTTAAGTTTTGTTTTGTGATGTAGATTTACATACACATCATAGACGTGGATTAGTTTCTTGTCGCTCCCTCATGAGCTATTAATAATTATTTACAAATCTAAACCATTGATTATAAAGCTTTCTTTGACCGTCATTCGTTGTGTGGATGGATGGATGGATGTACCTATGCAGATTATAAGATTGTTAGGAACCCTACTGCCTACTGCAGCACATTATTCTATTATCTATTATTTATTGTTAAGAACTAAGGAGGGTAGGATAGTTAGGATAAGTGAGACCATAGGAATACAGATACGAGTGAGATTCAGAATAAGAATACGATTGTGATAAGAATTGGTGGAGGATAGAGTTAGAGGAGTGTGAACCAAAAATAAGTAGGTAACCTCACCGCATTGTAGCTTGCAGCCGCACACACAAACTACGAGCGTACAAACTCTATCGAAAAGAACCACATTTGATTTCTATTAGTCATCCCATCCCCAACAACAACAATACATTTACGTACATTTACTTACATTACATTCCTTACACTTTTAACATTGTTGTTATTCTGCCTTTGGGCTGTGAAGGCAGTGGAAGTCAAAGTCAGAGCCAGAGCCAGACTCAGGTAGGCAGGCAGACACACACACCACGTAACTCTTCAGGTATTGTGCATGTGTCAGTTTCTCAGAGTAATAGTAAAAGTAACTGAAAAGTCTCTTCACGGCTTACTCACTTACTTCTACTTTAGAGATAAACATACAAAAGAAACCCGGCCTGATTCTAGGGCTATGGCTCTCTTAATTTAATTAACGATTTTTACTCCTGTTTAATCATATTAGTATTTCCTCGGCCCTGAATTTCAACTTAAATAATAACTTCTGTTAATTGCTATATTTAGTGAAAAAAGTATATAATACGTACGATATGCATATGTAATTTATTTAAATTTTCTGTGCAGTGAATTACCGAAACCAAAGTGTGAAAATGTCGAGTATTTTCCCCGAAAAGATTGCCATGTACTTTGCCTCAATGAACCCACTGTCGGCAAAAATATACGCGGACATCCAAGCTGTGGAAGAGTCGGTGAAAATCGATACTAATCTCAGTTACAATGAAAAATCAAAGATAATCGACAAGCATTTGATTTACGATGTGATTCGTCGGAACCAGAGGAAACAACACCAGAAGCAGCAATATGACGATCCTTACCAGCATCATCACACGAGTAACAAGGCTGACGGTGATATAGACAGTGAGGATGGACGAGAAGATATTCCGGTGAATGAGATCTTTTACAATGATCCAGAGCTTGATAAGGATCAGGTGACCGCATTGCTCACAGCCGTGTACCCGAAGAAGCCTGAAAAATATATTTATGACGACAACAGTGTTTATCTGGATGAGCACTCAGAGCCATTCAGCTATTGTACACAGAGCCAGGCCAAGTACTGTGACTTGGAAAAGCTCGTCAAGAGTTTACCTCTAATAACATCTCCCCCTCCACCGAATTGCTCAACCAAATTAAATTCCAAGTCACGACCAGCACCAACTTCAGGATCACATTCTCACCGTGAGAAACAACAAGCTCCGCTTCCAACTGAGATGACGAAGTCTAGAGTGAGAACAAGTAGCATCAATAATGACAACGACCAACACCAAAAACACTACCAAAAGCAACATCAGCATCATGGAATTCTGAATCATGAATATATTGATGAGGACCTTCCAACAGAGAAGCTCAAAGGTCACACTCAAGCAGTTCAGTTGTCCTCGACAAAAACTAAAAGCGGAACGTCAGTACTAGGCATTTCAATATTGGGTTTCGGCTCCGGTCCTAACACCAGTGCTAACGATAGAAAACTGAAGGTTAAACGAGAACCTGAGAGAAATGATGATTCAGAAGTCATGAGTGACGACCCGAACTTGCCGAATCAAGTTCAGAATTTGGACTTAATCGCTGAGCTGCAAGCTAAGCTGAAATTGAATAAAGGCAAAAGCAAAGGGAGCGGACTTCAGCTTGCATCATCTAGCAAGGTATGTGCAAACGTGGACAGTGAAGAGAATATGTAAATAATACACCTTAATAATTGTATTCAAGTTTGAAAGCAGTGCAACTGCAATTGCTAATAAATATGTTTAAAAACTGCAATTATTGCTTTTACAGGTGAACAAACCAAAGGCACCTCCCCCACCCCCACCGGGTAAAAAGTTCCCTGGAGTAGCAGTTCAGGTTTGCGAGCCACTGCTTCCAGCGTCTGAAAATCCTGTTAGTAAAGGGAAACCTTCAGACAGTGCTGAGGTGAGTAAAATTACCAAAGAAGCTACTTCAACCAAAAAATCAAAGGCTAATGGCTTTATGGAATCCGAGAGCAAGACTGCTAGTACAAGCAACGGATCTTCTAGTCCAAAGAAAATGACCACCGAAGAATTCACTGTGGATGTCTCGAGCCCATGTCGCATCGTAAGCTCAAATATTTATAATACCATTAATATGTCTTCCTCCCGACAACCTAGCTTTTCAACGTGTATTCTGGTGGGAAATCAAAGTCAGCTTTGTGATTTCAAGTACTCTCAAATCATCTCTGTTTGTTAACTGTAACATCTTTCTGTCTGCCAATTAACATTTTCTTTGATGTATCTGTATTTTACTTGTCTGTGCCTCGTTTCTATTTCGTGCCTTTCTGTCTGTGTTCTGTGTATTTATTTATTTACTTATTTTTGTATTTATGTACTTATTTATTTATTTATTTATTATGCGTATGTGTAAACGTAAACTACTCTTGCTTGCAAACATAATTGCTGTAAACCTTCGTCTATTAATTAATCCAACTTTATGTTTATTCACAAGGTTTTTCCCCAAAAAACGTGCAAGAATAAGCAATCTAACTACTCTCTTGTCAATCCACTAAAACGTCAATCATTTCATCCTTCTGTGTATACATCTTTGTACAATGATCATGTACACATTTCAATCACAAGAGCTTCATACTTTTTATTTATGTCTATTTACTAATATTTCATGATCAATATATTTAGTTTTTATTCATCCCATTTAATTTATTTTCTCTCAAGAATCTCTTTGTTAAGAATGTGGATTTTGTAGAAAGCAAAATCTCACAATTCCTATCAAATAATGATGGTAGGCCCTTTTCACGATCGAATGATTGAAAGACATAAAATTCAATTATTTAAATGACTCCTTGAGTACTTGTAGTTGAATCAGTTTGGTAACTACGATCATACGATGAGGATGAAATTGATGTAGATTCTAGATGTGGACACTGAATTATGGCAGCTGATGGAGTTGTTTTGCGAAAGCATGATTGAATTTATGACCTGGGACGTGTGCTTAAATTAGGCTTGCCCATCTAATTAGATTGTCACCGTCAAATAAACGGTTATGGCCCTTGATCGTTATGAATGTTTCTTGATTTTCATTTCTTCAGCAGCGTAATCTTGTTTGTATACTCGCATTTTTAGCTTTAACCATATTTATTGCCTTTTATTTGTTGATGATAAAGATTACAGGGGATGAATGCCAATCTATTAAGTATAAATTGTACATGTCAGTTACTGCATATTAGCCACTGATCAAATCAACTGCTATGCTGTGCTATACTGTTGTGTTCACTGTTCACTCGTCTTGTCCTGTCCTCCTCTGTTTTCTTGTCTTGTCATATACTTGCTATATACTCTTGGCTAGAGTTAGTTTCAAGTATTCGTATTCAGAGCCCAGGTATTTCTTGAATGTGTAAATCTAAACTATCTACAAGTAAATGTATATGGGCACAGTGGTTGATTTGTATAGCTATTGCAGTGCTTTTGTAGTAGTTGTCTTGTGTTGTATGTAATGAGCAGATGTTATGCAAGCCAATAAATTAGTATCTAGCTGCAAACTGCAATGTCAATGAAAGTGAATGTTAAACTTTGTTTCCAAACTGTCTGCGTAGCGTTTACTACGTACTACTATACTTTACTACTTTGTTTGACAGCCAAGTAGGCAGTTGTAGTTTTGATAGTTGTAGTTGACTAAACCCTTCCATCGTGTAGTATCTTTATGCATCACGTACGCGTAAAATATATATTGTAAAGGCTATCGAAGTATCGATGATAATGAGCTTGCTGCAAGATGTATTCTTGATCTTTATGTATGTATTCCTTTCTCACGAACTGACCGGTGAGCCTGCCTGCAGGTGTGTGATCTGTTCTGTTTTGTTGCTATTACAATTATATACTACTGCAATTTGGTATTGCCATTTACCATGACTGTGCTATTGCTGTTCATACGAGTATAACATAATTACCTATACTTGTATTTCGGTCCCACTAAGGTTCATTAGAACTTTAGGCGTTTAGTTTAGTGCATGTATGTGATTTGATTGCATAATTGCGTATCGATATCTATTCTTCTCATATGGTGGCCTTTACTTCTCTATGTATAGTCATAAAGTTTCTTCTGTGTATATGTACCGTTATACTTCAACTTTCTGCCTTTGTCCATACATTGGGTTGGATCATGATCATGATCATGAATGAATGAATGAGTTGGCGATGCCTACGATTCCCTAACTTTGACAAGCTACCGAACTATACAGACTACAGCGATATCCTTATACCTATATACAATGCTTATAATTATATACGTCGATTCGTTTTAGCTTGCGTACTATTAGTACTTTGACTTTATACTATGGTCTGGTATAACTTTACATAAAGCATTGTATGTTTGCAGGCTACACCAAAAACAGGTTTTGACTTCTTAGACAATTGGTAGGAACGCAAAAGCAACAACAATAATAATAACAACAACAACAACAATGATGATGATGATGACGGCGACGACAACGACAACATGGACAGAACCAAACCAAATGTGGAGATTGTTTAACGTGGAAACATGAGAGGCTCGACACTAAGCACCATATCTGTATATGTTTGGGAGAGTAAGAACGCGAACAGCTTTAAAGATTGAACTCACTTACTTTATTTGGTTTCTGCAAAGGCAAAAGGCGTCAAGTTCCAAGTTGCAACTTCAAGTTGAAGATTGTAATAAACTGACTTTAACCATGAACGAAACTACATGGAAATTGAAATTGAAATGGAAAGGATAAGACATTGTGTACATTTTGATTTGATTTGATATACGTACACTAGGTATATAATTATATGCGTGGCTACAGGGTCTACGTAATTATTAGTGTATATCTTATATAAGTCGTTCGTGGAGCAGTTGAACAACTTTGACGATGATATGATGATGATGACTGCGACATGAATGATGAACATGAGCATAATATACGAGTGATATTAGTATGAGCACCAATACCAGCACAACACAACCACGCAACGTCGAATGCTATCAGTATCGATATCAATTAAAGTAAAAGGAAAACGTGTAAGTTGTAGCCCATTGAAGAGTGTGAATCTCAGTGGGAGATCTGATAGGTTTGGAATGGCCAGGTAAACTGTTATTATCTGAGCAAATTGGTTTTAAAGGCAGTCTTTGATGTTATTAGATTGAAGGTGGATTGCATTGAATCATTGCACATGCACACCTAATAACAATGTATATGTATGCTCATGTGCTGTATGCTAAAGGCTGTTGTTGCGTATCGCATTTCTAGGAATGTTTTCATAATGAGGAATGAAGATAATAAGTGTGTTCCCCATCAAAAATAATATCTACAATTACACGGCCCCTTTGCTTTGGTTTCGTTTTTCGTTCAAGTTGAAGTCAAAGTCGAAATGAAAGAAATGACTGTAGCATAGATCGTTATCATGATGATAATATTAATTGTGAATTGTGACATAATTCATACTGAAATGGTAAACTGAAATGAATTGCTAACGGACGCTCGGACTTGTACTCGTTTGTAGTCTGTACGTATCATAAGAATGGCATTCAATTTAATGAAGGTAATGGTTCTGTCATCAGACGCGATAGGATTATGCTTTTTTACGCAATTTTAAGCGACATGGTGATGATGATTTCGGATAGTAAAAGTAATAGTAACGGTAGTCAGGATAATAGCAATTACAATGCTAGTAGTATCTGTAGAATTTTATGAACTATGAAGATACATACATAAGTACATACTACATACATACAAAGCGTCAACAGGCTTTTATTTGCTCGATCGCTCGATACTATTTGCCTCAATATATATACTTTTTATTTTTCATCAGTATTTTTATAGCCTAATTAATTAATATGGACAGTCTAACCTGCGGGTTTTGTGCAATACCTCTGATCCTCATCGCTATTAAATTATTTATTGTCACATATTACCCTCACATGAATAGAGTTAAACAATTTCAACATGGTTTAGGAATTCGATTCAGATTTGCAGCGTAACAGTAATTAGTATTTAGAAACGGCTGTAATTCGAACTAGAAATCAAACGATGTAGGTACTGATACTGAATACTTAGCATATTAATATGTAGTAACAAAAAATAGAAGTACAGTTCTCAGTTCAGAGTTCAGACTGGTATATATGTTTGAACAGTAAGTGAAGCTTGCTTGCTATTATTAATCGGTGGTTACTAGCGTAATCATGAGTATTTACAGATCTTGTACATGCTCTTGATTGTTGGTCCTGGTCTGGGTTAGGTTAATTTGGTAAATTGATCGTGAAATTAATTGGTTGCATTTTCACGGCACGAATTTGTAGACTACACTTCACAGTTCGAGTTCTATAAGTAATAAATAAAATGCATTAGGTTATCTAAAGGTATGTGTACTTCGGTACGTAAAGTATGGTTGTAAATTCCTAGGAAGGTATGGATAATTAGTTGTGCTCTAACTTTCACGCCATTTGGACTGCAAACTTAAGGCTGACTAATAACTTTCAAGATTGAGGTCAATGGATGTAAGAATAGAGTCGATTTCGTGTGAGCCTTATGCCATGACATGAGTATGAGGGGCAAGTGTCGATCTTTTCTGTGGTCTTTCTTCATTTGTGTTTACGAGTAGATTGTGTTGCACCGCTGTTGAAGCTGTGCACTAGTTAATTAGTAGTTGGTAATTTGTAATTAGTTTAGTTAATCTACCTACTAATCAAAGCCCTTACCAGAAAAAGGGATGGGGTGACACGCATATGGCAATGAATCCGGTCACTGGAGGCACTGCACTTTTTAAGTTAGTAATTTAAAATAGGTAATTGCTAATTATTATTGTCCCTTACGTCCGCTATCCGTCTTGTTGAATGATATGTGAAGTTTATTCAACCTACATACTATAGACTACAGGCAGTTTTTCACACTTTATGGAATCAAGTATTTACCAACCATCATACCTAAGAATTGATGACCAATGATCATAAAACTATAATTATAAGTAACGACTGGGTATAGAATTTAAGAATTTGTAACGTTACTTAATAAAGCAATGTAGGTAATAATCTTACCCAAGTGGATTCTGGAACTCAAATACATGAGATTCCTGTCGAGGATCAAATTATTTCATGTAGTTTTGCACTTTTCGTAAGTAATAGATAGTTAATAAGGCTAATAAAGTGTGTTTTAAAAATTACTTTAACTATCGTTAGTTACAACTAAGGATGGACACTGTCTCCATATGGATGTAAGTATTTTTAACTAATTAAAAAATCACCTGAACTGTTTAGTACACTATTTTTTACTATAAATTATTTTTGCACCACAACTTTTCTAAGCTTTCAAATTAATTTATATTGTGTGAACTCAACTTGAAACACCTTACTCAAGAATGCATGTTTAAACTGTCAAATAATATGAAATTGTTATGTATGAGTACTACCAAAAATAATAATAAATACGAATACAAATATATTAATTGCCTTCTAATTCATTACTACACCATTATATATTTTTTCCATTTGAGCGTAACAGTGGCATAATGAATGCTAATTAAATGCGTACCAGAAGTCGTTTAACCAGTATGTATTATGTCGTAGTCGTTGAAACTAGAAGATGTAAGTACGTATATACGCTTCAAATTTTTTATGCGTTGCGTATGACACGTTTTGTTTTAGTCCAACATACATATGTACATGCGGTCTTCTTTATTATTTTTCTTCAAACGAAAACTGCCGAAAGGCCTCTTTTGCACCTTCAACGAAGGTATATAATTAAAATGGCAGATGCAGTTATTGTTCAAATTGTAGACATTGAATATCTACAATTATTGAATGTTAGCGTGCAAAATTAATGGGATTGAATTGAAGCATTCGAGATGTGAAACATAATTTTTTGTAAATAACTACAATTTATTTTTTCTGTGTACCTCCTTATGGGTATTTTAGTGAAAGTGATGTTGTATTGTGTTTTCTTTCATCATATTTTTTATACAAAATGTTATCATTTTTTTATACAATTTCATGATTGATCTCATGTTCACAACCATGATTGGACTAAAGTTGATTTTAATTTTTTTCGAATAGAAATGTTGACATAATTAATACGTTTAAACTGAGTAATTTAAGGAGAATATAGTGAAAAGTGTAAGGAGTAAAGGTGCTTTTCTTAACTGTAAATACTTGAACCATTACGGTTTTATTCATTTGGTTTTTAACGGTTCTTCACATACCTCATAGTTCATACTCGATAATTACTTAGTTGGTAGTAGGTTCCACTAATAGACAGATAGTTTACAGATAGTAGGGATTTTCCATATTAAAATAGCACAATATTTTGTATCTTTATACATACTTACACGTCGTTCGTGAAAAATCTTAGTGTCTCGTGTACAGTTTTTGTCAAGTGCAAATTAGCGCTCATCCACAAATTCGTTATAAAAGCCATCTGTCACAGGTAACAGGTAACAAATTCCATGGCTGGATATGAGATAGACTACCATCACGAATTAGTGGATGAATGCTACTTTGCATCTTACGAAAATTTTAAACGCGACACTTTGCCTCTCTTCACCGACGATATATACATCAGGCAATAGATTAATTACAAGTATATAAATACATATTCATTCGATTACACTATATACATATTACACATTTTGAATGTAATTTCAATGTATTTCTTGGCGGATCGCATCGCTAGCTACAACCAACTGAAAAAGCTATTGGGAATCAAATCTGGCGAACAAAAACTAAGGATAAATACTAATTTCCAGATATAAAGTACATTGCTAACTACAAAAGTGTAGCATGAGAATTTAGTAAAAATATCTACCGTAAAGCTTCTAATAGAGCCCCATGGGTTCCAATTTTTCAAATACTTCAAACCCCGGGCTGAATTAGAGACCCGGGTTGTATCTGAGACCCCCGCTCTACCCATTTAATTCAATATATTAAGAACCCCGGGCTTTATTCCCAAACTTGGTATTTTACCCCGAGATGTATTAGAGACCCGGGCTGTATTAGAAGCTTTACGGTGCATAAATTCTAAGCCCTACGCGAAATCTATGGTAGAGAAGATAAAATTATTACTGAAATTTACTTTTTGTTTTTAGTTCAATTGTTAAGTTTGTACAATCGGCGCAGATACTAAACGATAAAAAACCACCTTTTCTCAGCATGGCCATTATTTCAGTGACATGCAAGTGGCCATGTTAAGAAATCAATTAATAGTTGATATCATGTGCCTAAATGTAGTTATATTTCTATCTTACACATACAAACAAATATAATATGAAACAATAATACCTAATAATTTATTGTATGTTCCGTGTCGACAATATCAATATTATATACTAGAGTATGGAGTTACCTAATTAATTTTGTGGTTTACATCAATACGTTGCAAAGAACTGTCAAGAATACGTGAAGCAATGCCACGGAAAATATCAAACTAGTATTTAAACAGACGGTGTCCTTGTCTAACTACTGAAACAGAACTCTCCGAAAGAAAAAACCTAAATTAATAATAAATGTGTAGTAACAATACTGCCTTAAAAATTTATGAGATTTTTCTAAACCCAAGAAGGTTAATTATTTGTATTCGTTATGATGAGATTAGATTTAATTAATAACGTAATTAATAACTAATAAATGTAAACTGCAGAAGTTCAAGTCTAACGATAAATCATCAGTAACAGTTAAACTTCATTAGAGTAAAATGAAGTTGAATGATTTGTCAAATTATATTGAGCAGATGCAGTACAGTACAGTCAGGGCAACAGGTACCTTCAAGGTCTACGTGACGAATAAAATAATAATTATGTAATGCTTACGGATTATGCGACACCTTTGTAGCTAAGCTGTGCTGATTGTGAGTAAATTAATACTAGGTAAATAAAGACATTTGCTGAGTAAGGTAGCTATAAAAATAATAAAATTTATCTAACCGATATTTATAAGTTAGTAATGTGTAAACAGAAGTTGAACCGCGAGTGGATGCAAATTGTATGTAGGTATGTATGTATACATGAATTAGTTTTTTGAATTGGTAAGGCTCAAGTTAAGTGTCCACTGCGAAATCATACTGATTAATATCTCGCATGTACATACACGATAGTTCGTATTCAACAATGTCTGGTCCAGCTCCGAAACAATGTAAACACATTTCAACGAACCTAGCCCAATTAAACAAAATGCACAGTTAGCAGAACTCCAGAGAGGTAATTATTAACACAATATTGAATGATTATTACAAACTAACATAAATTAATTTTAGAGCATATTTTTGACAAATTATTATTAATTCATACCATTCACACAGGTGTTCCACATCTCCTAGTCTTGACTGAGCAACTAGAGCTCCTGCTCCCAAACTGTGATGAGCATGACTATCTATAACAGCGACCTGAATATTTTGAAATTCATTAGCTGTATTCAACAGATCTGATTGTTAAACCGGAATCAAAAACATGTTGATACACTTAGAGAACACTTACCTTTCCTAGTCTGGGCTGGTACACAAAGAGGCTAGTTCTAGTGTTTGCTACGAGAGCAATAAACAGATCAGAGTTAGGCATCTTATCTGCAGGAGGATCGTATATCCAGCTGAAGAGCAATTCATCTAGATTTGCATGTAAAGTCTGTCCAAGAGGCTGTCTGATAATATTTTCTCGCTGCAAGATACCAAATAAATGTATAAAAATGTGTTTAAAATAAATTGATATGTCATAACTATGTATTTTATTTGTGATAAAATTTAACTGTCAATTACACTAGGAAAAAGGTTTTTATTATGACTGTAGTAAATAGTTTATGACATGCCAATGAAATAAAGTACATAGCTTACACCCTTAAGAGCCATTATGGGCCATTCTGCAAAAAGTGGGTACTTTTGTCGCACTGGGCCAAGTGCTTCAGTAATATCCATATTAGGATCAGTCAATTCTCCCGCAGCAGCTAAATTTTCGTAAATATCATTCCCCTCGATAATTGCTTCGGCAAGAGTAGTAACGAGCATTCGGTTGAGAGGCTGATCATGTAATCCCCATATTGGGATGTTAAGTACTTGTATACGGGAACCAGTGAGTAGTGCAATTAGTGTACAAGCATTAGAGCCTGAAAAATAACGAGACAGTTAATTAATCACCTAATAACAATATAATCAACAGCAATTAACACTCCAATTGATTACTATCACGAAGCAATGAAGAAGATTCTGAAGAGATTCAAGAATGATTCTTTTAACTATTTACATTGCACCATCCCTGCCATCCAAATGGGAGAAAGAAATATGATTAACAATAAACAAAATAAGTTGCTAGTAGATATACTGACAAATTTTTGAAGCCGCTTCAGCTGTGGTACTTTTTCCTTAAGCAGTAAAATAAGAATCAGTAGATTCAACAATAATAATGTGATTATTGGCAGTAGTCCAGTGAGTCAACTGGACTATGTACATCTCATCACATATTGTTAAAATAAAATAGCAACCCCTTCGCCCTTAATCTTCCTACCTAGTTTATTGGTGCATTTATTACGCTTCAAACTTTGCAAAATGTTACATCATAACGGAAACGTCATATGGATTCGTTGCACTGAGTTATGAGTTCTATAAAAATTATTTTTCCAAATTGTTCAAGGTCAACACATTTTTAAATTACGAAATTTGAAATTACTACGTCATACGTACACACCTACATATTTTATATAGCACCTTGCACCTTCAACCTTGACCTAGAACCAGAAACACATTCAACCGCAGTTTAGATTAGTCATTTAAAGTCGCTTACCCATTTCACGATCTCCCAAACGAGATTGGCTAAATTCTTCTGGAAAGAGCCAAAAGAACACCCGACCCTGCACCTGCGGGTACACATCGGGTGTGTACTGGACGTATAAAGCCATGACTGGGAAGAGCTTTAATCAAATAATCAACTTATAATTTTGAGACAGTTAACTTATTGCTTATCTACAATCTATCAACTGAATCTGCAAACTGCATGGATGATGACGACGACTGACTGGTCGGACACTTTTGACTCTGGACTTTAGAAGATAATACGCTCCTGTTGCATATTTGTTGACGAAGGAAGTTGGAAGTGATTTCAACTATCACCTGCCAAGGCGTAGGTAAATATACGAATACAATACTACGGTCACGGTTACGGTTACGGCACACTACAGTCTTATGCAAAACCTTAGATCACACCATGACTAATCCACTACTTAACTATTTACTAGTCAATTAATTAACCGTAATTATAACCAAGTCTGAAAGTTCAATTCGTATCCGTTTCAATTTCGTTGTACTAACTAATTTCTGTTAATGTGAATTTGAAATCACCTGCGGATCCTTTCCAGCAATTAATTTACGGTTAAAGCGTCTGTGTGTATTCTGTGTATGCTTCTATATCATCAGATCCAACAGTGTCTTGTCAATTGAATATTGTTATAATTAATTATATTGCTTCTCTAAGAATTTCTGGTAATTTCGGATATTACATCAGTTGTTTATATGAACTTTTAAAATTTAGATTTAGGCTACAATAAGAAAACTCTTGAGTTTTCCTTTTGAACGCGCGAATTCGTCAGATGGTTTCGTCTCCTCGGAAGTATCAAGAGCGCGAGTCTTTTAATATTAAACCTAGATGTGTGATTGAATTGAAATTAACCTTTATGAAATAGGAACTAACCCGCAAGTATATTAACGAAAGGGATAATCCTAGTTATTATTCTTACTTCTACATAATTACTTTATACAGGGGAAGTTTAAAGTCAAACAAAATTTTAAATATGGCAAGTGTTGCGGGTAAAGCTTTGAGAGAATTACGGATTCATCTTTGTCAGAAATCCCCAGCATCTAAGGGAGTGAGGTAAAATTTTCAAAATTAATACTAATGTAATTAGTTATTGGTAATCCTTTTTTTGTGTACTGCTGACGAAACTTTAGAACCAAAATCAAAAAGGCAAATTGATTTTTGATCCCGTTGATTTACTTTTTGGCTTCTTTTGTAGAGATTGGGTGGAGAAGCAGTATGTTCCATTGAAAATAGCGAACCCTACATTACCTATTTTGATTCGTGAATGTTCAGATGTGACTCCGAAAGTTATTGCTCGTTATGGTAAGTATAAAGTAATGTTGCGGAATAAAGGCGTGGGTGTTTTTGTATTAAATTTGCTGTTGTTTTTTTATTAAATCATAAATTAGTAGGACTCGTCATAAAGTATGTAATTATAATTGTATTTGTTGTAATGATTTGCAGGTGAGGGGAGGGAGAACAGCGTCGTGTTGACTAATAAAGGCGCATCTGAAGTGGCACAAGCAATCGCGTCGTTGTCCAAAGCTACGTAATATAGCCGTATCGTATCACACTAGCATTGTAAATCTTCATCGATCAATAGTTGTTGTGAAGTTCTAGCTTCTACGTAAATAAATTAGTTGCTGTAGATTTCGCTGCATTTCCTAATAATACATAAGCAGTACCAGTGTAATAATAAAATGATCATGGTATTGTAAATAAAAATATCGAATACAATGTAAGATGGATTATAAGTTCCTGTCTGCATTTAATTACATTCATAATAACAATAATATCGATTAATCGAAGCCATAAAACAGTTGGATTCAATCAATGGACCTAAACGCAAACTCCTATTAAGGTAAGGAGTTCAAAATCTTCCGTCAACAAGCCAATGCAAAATTGTATCCAGTTCATTTTGGTCCTTTAAAGCTTGGAGTAGCATCTTCTCAATATTACGCACCATCGCAACTTTTTGATGTGACTTTAGTGGGTACTCGATAGGAGTGTTAGCATTTATTGTGCCGTCCTTTAAAAATAGCATACATATTCATAACATTTTCTCCTTTAGATTCCATGTATGAAAAGGAAACTATAATACAGACTACGGGGAACACCGACAACACTGACATACTTTGAGTTAGTAGTTATAGTTCGATTAAAAAAGCGCGGATACCTTATGCCAAAAATTAATTGCGATCGTATCTTCTGAATTGATGACATGATGCCACCAATACATTGGGATGTAAAGAATTTCTCCAGGGTTAATTACAGCTTCAACGCCTTTCACATCACAGAATTTGGGAAAACGCTGCAAATCAGGGTTGTCAAAATTCACCTGTAGAATTTGTTCATTATTTTATTAAATTTACTGGCCAGTAGGTAATTTGAGTATTCCCGCTATAATACAAAGAATGTATGTACAATTAGGGTGCATAATTAAGAGATTAACTACTAGTAAAATGATCTCACAACCTGAGATTGACGATCGTGAGGATGGTGAACAGGGTACGGATATAAATTAGGAAAGTATTCGGGTGCGAACAGTAGAAATCTTTTCTGGCCCTGAAGCTGACAGAAGAGATTTTGTTGTTCATCGTAATGACAAGGTGTGACATTCCCCTAAAATGAAAAATTCGTTTTTTAAATTACTTATATTAGTACTTTCGATTTGTTTATAAATGAATTACAAAGAAATAAAAAGGTTTATACGAGCAGAAAAACTAATACTTTCTGTCCGATGAGCAACAAATTCGATGTAAGTGGACCCCATGCCCATTCATTTGACATTTTCACATTCCAGGACCAATTGAACTGAACAAAGTCTGACGCTATTTGTTTTCCCACTGTATTATTTAATGGCTGCTGTAAATAAACCCTCTCTTTGTCCCTGAAATTGAGCAGGTAAACAAAAGATTAGATGTGTACAATAACTGAGTAATACATACACTCATGTCTTTATACACATTATTTAATTAACTTATAGAGATATACTACCTATCTCCTTTAAATCGATCTACGAATTCATCGAAGCTGAGTTCTTCTCGTGTGATGGCAGGTACGAATTCTCCGACAAACTCATCAGCCTTTTTTTGGTCATAGTATTTAAACAAATGGTGACAAGTTGCCGAAGGTTTTAACTTTTTATGCTGGACATCAGAGACAGGAGACTGCGAATTTTTTTCGCCAATATTTAAACCATTTGAATTTCTATCTAACGAACTAGAGGCACTGTTGATGAATACGGTGTAGGGACCGGGTCCAAGGTGCTCACGTAAATAATCCAAATCCCATTTCATAGCTGGGGCAACAAGGTCTGAACCTGTGAGTATTACAGGGACCTACGAAGGAAAAGAAATACATGTGTAATCACTTACTGTTCTGGCAGGTCGAACAAAAACACAAAATTAATTTAAAAATAACAATCAGTTTGTAGTTGGTAGTACTGTCGTACACCTTTACAATTTGCCATACAAGTAACATATTATACACTGAGAAGGTACATTCGACCAAGTGGTACACTTCCGAAAAATGATAAATACTACTACTTATACACCGGAAAAATCATGAAATTCACCTGTTGTTTGACAAGATTAAGTCCATCCGGCTCGTTAACATCGTAGCGAGGAACTTGCCCGGTGATAAAACTGTATTGTACTTTGGTTAAATCGTCTCCCATGACCTAAAGTTTAAATCTGAATTCTAACCAAAACTACTAAAGGTAACACTATACCATTTAATACATTGTCATAACGCAAACACAACACTGACGTTTCGCAAAGTGCCAAAAAATATTTTGCAAAATACGAGTACGAGTAACGAGAGTTCCAACACGAAGTTTTTCTTCTCGTTCAATACACGGGTAGCGGTTCCCGAAATTGTTGACTAATGAACATCCAGCATTTATTGACGGTTCGGTGGAAGAAAAATGATCATACTGAAATTAGTTATTTAAAGCGTTGTTCAAATTAAAATGCATACACAATACTAATCGGCTATAAAACTACGAAATGGCTTATTGGCTCCTATGAGATCGGTATACTTGTGTAGTTTGCTATAATATTGTCTAAATGTCGAATGATGAACAGCGTGAGTAAAACTGGTAAATAGATAAGACTATGCGAATATAATTATCAACGGAATTTTTATGTAATGCGAAATGCAAATAAATGGACATCTGTGTGTACTCCTGTCGCGCTTTGAAGCTTCCCTCCTTCTCAAATGGTTTATTCCGTGCACAAAATAAACGGCTCAATTACAAAATCTTTACCTTGCCTGTAGTCTGTACCTGTGTAATACTCGAGTGAAGTACTATTATTATATAGTTTTAATTTAGCTTTTTATATGCTAACTTTGTGCGAATACTCGGCGGAAAATATTTAACTATAAATATGAAAGGTAAGAACGATCACAAACCAATAATTGGAGATTCTACTTCTTTGCACACTTGCAATAGTCTCTCATTTTCAGTGTTCGATCATTTTAACTTGCCGTGGTAGAACAGCCATGGTAGTGATAACAATGGCAGTAAGAGTAAATGAATCAACCCTATCTGCATATTGTAGTCCTTTGTTTCCATCTTTATATAGGTTACATACATTTTTATTTTTAAACAACTTATGCTTTTCCATTTTAATTACGGAAACATCGTTTTACGATCGCGAATCAGACAGTAGCATCAACAGGATGTCTGCAATGTGACTATGTGACGGCGCAATACCCAAGTTATTTTAAGTTTAAAAATGCAAAATGAAATCATACTTGTAAAATAAAACAAGAAACATAAAATAAATGTCAGAGTGCCTGCAGGCGGACAAGATTTAGCGGATGTTGACAAAGCTATACTGTGCCTGAATTATGATGTAATAATTAGATCGTGGTGCAAAATTTAATTATAGATTATAATAGAATCTATTTGTAACATTATGCGCTTTCGGAGAGGATATGAAGTTTTGCTTATTCAACACCGATATGTTGATAAGATAAGTATAAGTAAGTAGCTTTGTGTCAATCTTTGCATGCGATCTGAGGCCGATGAGTCATAATAGCCATTTGCACATTGCACTGCTTCCGTTTTCTATTGCTCTTCAGTGAGAGTATAAGTTGGACAAAAAGATAATGAAATCATTTTAAGTTATTTTATGGAATATCTCTTAACCTTCTCATTTAAAAATTCTTGCACGGAGCAGTTTTGCAATTTTGTAAATAAACTGCAAAATTGTAGCAGTTTATTTGACTGCATATTGTTTTATTACGAGGAGTGTGTAATTAAACGACCAAACAAGGAATCAGAGGAGTCTTATTGTAATTTAAGTCAAAATTCTGCTACTGGATAGTTATGCAAAGATACTTTATTGAATTTGTCAACCAACTTTCTTATAGTAGTTGGTTGTCAGTACCGGAAAATCTGTTGCGAAACAAAATGGAACTTGTCGTCGTAGCCGTCACCCATGTTGTTGTGTTCGTCAGCGTATAATTGTGCATGTTGCCCTTTCTAATGACACTTATCGCTTCAGAATTTATGATCCAATTATTCCTATTTTAAAATTAAATTTCGGTGTTTTATTTTTCACCTCTGAATCAGAGATTTTTTCTTTTCTAGCAAAATAATTTCAGTTTTTATTAAACATACAGGTACAACCGTTCCAAAAACAAAAATGTTTACACATGACACATGATATAGAAAAAATAAATGAGCTAAAATTTAGCAGAAATTAACTACTTCAGCACGCACATTTACGAGAACGTGATCTCTCTCGCAGATTGGCATTCCTCAAGACGGAGTCATCGGACAAATTAAATACGCCGTCTGTAACGCCAGCTCTGTGCATCCGTTCCAGAATTTGAGCTGCTAGGGTTCTAAAGGCAGCTTCAACATTGTGCGCTTCTTTCGCAGATGTTTCGAAAAA